>WNNJ02001070.1:0-198404 GCA_012934845.2 Pomphorhynchus laevis | reverse complement strand
TTGGGCTCTGCCTAGTATATATATAGAATGCTCGAAAAACATAACAACTCTTAATCTGAATCATCGGATGGAATTTAGCATAAGCTCTGTGCATGGCAGTGCGTATTGCAGTTTAACCATGCATCAGGCACTAAATATAATTAGAGCGAAACGCGTATACCGTTGTTGAAGTTTGTCGTCACACATAGGATGACTGGGCATACGTAGCGACTTTGAATATTGCGAGAATAATTCGGTTATATTTCTTGATCTGATGAGGATATATAGAATGCTGCCTGGTGTTAATAATGCCTCCTTGTGAAAAAAAACACTGATATATATTGACGCTTCTATCAAATAACAATTATATATATATATATATATATATATATCAGTGCCCTCGTAACCAACGGATACGCATTTGTGCAATATAAAGAATAACTAGAAGGTCCACACACGCAACAAGCCAGTAAAAACGCTTTATGCACCTGAGTTTCGTCTAGCATCGTGAGGAATTGCTGGTGTCTTTAGTTATCACAAAAGCAGTCGAAACGCACCCTAACCACTTCATCCGACTGACGATGACTGCTGGATGGTTAGAAGCGTCTCGGAGTGATACATTAGACTGATGGAGCTGATGATCAAAGTCCAGTTTTATAGCAGCACACATGGATTTAAAATCAATCGTAGCCACTTATGGCTCCTGGACCACAGTTACAAGCGATTTTTCGCACTGTCAATATATAAAAAACGTATTCCTTTCGGAATCCTGTGAGAGATTCAGTGCCCTCGTAACCAACGGATAAGCATTTGTGAATATAAAGAATAACTAGAAGGTTTACACACGCAACAAGCCAGTAAAAACGCTTTATGCACCTGAGTTTCGTCTAGCATCGTGAGGAATTGCTGGTGTCTTTAGTTATCACAAAAGCAGTCGAAACGCACCCTAACCACTTCATCCGACTGACGATGACTGCTGGGTGGTTAGAAGCGTCTCGGAGTGATACATTAGACTGATGGAGCTGATGATCAAAGTCCAGTTATTTAGCAGCACACCTGGATTTAAAATCAATCGTAGCCACTTATGGCTCCTGGACCACAGTTACAAGCGATTTTTCGCACTGTCAATATATAAAAAACGTATTCCTTTCGGAATCCTGTGAGAGATTCAGTGCCCTCGTAACCAACGGATACACATTTGTGAATATAAAGAATAACTAGAAGGTCCACACACGCAACAAGCCAGCAAAAACGCTTTATGCACCTGAGTTTCGTCTAGCATCGTGAGGAATTGCTGTTGTCTTTAGTTATCACAAAAGCAGTCGAAACGCATTCTAACCACTTCATCCGACTGACGATGACTGCTGGGTGGTTAGGAGCGTCTCGGAGTGATACATTAGACTGATGTAGCTGATGATCAAAGTCCTGTTATTTAGCAGCACACATGGATTTAAAATCAATCGTAGCCAATTATGGCTCCTGGACCACAGTTACAAGCGATTTTTCGCACTGTCAATATATAAAAAACGTATTCCTTTCGGAATCCTGTGAGAGATTCAGTGCCCTCGTAACCAACGGATACACATTTGTGAATATAAAGAATAACTGTAAGGTCCACACACGCAACAAGCCAGTAAAAACGCTTTATGCACCTGAGTTTCGTCTAGCATCGTGAGGAATTGCTGTTGTGAAGCGTGGCAGCTGCTTGTCTATAAAAATCCATTCATCCAATGGGGGCTTAACGCTATGATGTGGCGAGTCGATCTTGCCATTAAAAAAGGATCTGCCACTTGTTGCCGGACAAGTTATCCTATGTGTTTAAATATTCGAGGGTTCCTGACGCAAGGACGGCGTCGGGGCACAAGCAAGCAAGTCCAAAGGAATAAGGAGACGTCAGGCGAAAAGATTCGTGTAGCATCTCTGAACTTGGGTACTCTCACTGGTAACGTTGAGGAGATCGCATCAATGCTGAGACGATGACAAATAGATATTTGTGCACTGCAGGAAACACGGTGAAACGGATTTAAAGCGTACAATATGGAGCAGGTACGTGTTAACAGTGGCTACAAGCTTCTCTACTATGGTACGGTGGGAACTAGCAGCGGAGTAGGTATTGCAATTTCTGATCGACTCCGTGATTCAGTTATGGAGGTCAGTCGCTACACCGATCGACTCATGAACATAAGCATTGCAACTGCTGACCGCATAGCTTACATTTTCTCTGCATATGCACCACAGACTGGACGCAGTGAGATGAAGAAAGATGCCTTCTGGGAAACGCTAGACGCTCACACACGGGAAATCTCTCCTGCAGACCTCATCATAATTGCTGGAGATCTCAACGGACGTCGGGCAGACTGCTGATGGATCTCCATGTCATGGTGGCAAAGGCTATGGTCGACGGAATAAAGATGGTGAACGAATAATTGAGTTTGCTGACTCGCATGTTCTCGTTATTACCAATACATGGTTCATCAAGCGATCCACGCAGCTCCCAACATATTACAGCACGAACATTAAAACCCAAATCGATGATATTCTCGTGCGGCGTAAAAACTTGTCCACTGTAACTAATGTCAAGGCCTTACCATACGAGACACTAACAACGCAACACCGCCCAATAATTGCAGTCATGAAAATCAAGCCACCGCAGCAAAACGTGATGGAAAATCGCACGGGACCATCAAGAACCAAATGGTGGAATTTTGGCGATAGGGAAGCAGAGATAATCTCGAGGATACGGCTTCCCGAAGTATCCACAGTTGAAGAAACGTGGAGCAAAACTGCACATATAGTACATACCATAGTGGATACGACACTTGGTCGTACAAAAGCCGGTAAAAGATACATTAAGCGCGATACGTTGCTCTGGACTGATGATGTGAAATCGAAAGTCAAGGATAAGAAACGAATGTTCCATATATATCTCGGCGACAAGACACAGGCAAACTTGCATGCATACCACCTAGCCAAGAGAAACTCAAAAAACGCCGTTGCGATTGCCAGAGCTGTACACTACGATAAGGTGCACAAAAGACTTGATACACGCGATGGTGAACGAGAACTATTTCGGTTTGTGAAGCGAAGGCATCAAAACACGCAGGACATCGAAAAGTTTTACTGCATTAATGGAAGGGACGGCAAACTAATAATTGATCGACAGAAAGTTCGAGATAGATGGCGTGATCATTTTGAGGAAATCTCAAATGAAGAGTTTCCGCATCTACCGATCCCAAAAGTTGCAGAAACGTCCGGTCCATTACCTCACATAAGTGAGGACGAGGTGAAAGATGCATTAAAGCGTATGATGACTAGCAAAGCCACAGGTCCAGACGACATTGCGACTGAGCTCTGGAAAGCCAAAAGCTGGGACCCAATCCCCTGGCTAACCAGTTTCTTCAACAAGATTATTGATGAGTATAGGATACCGAGCGACTGGCAGAGCAGCACCACGATACCAATATGGAAAAAGAAGGGGAACGCAGCGGACTGCTCAAGTCACCGTCCAATTCGACTGCTCTCGCAAACGATGAAAATATTTGAACGAATTCTAGATAAGCGTATCCGTGACATTGTTGATATCACCGTAAACCAAACAGGATTCGTAAAAAACTGTGGCACCACTGACGCTATCCACGCAGCACGACTGCTCCTAGAAAAACACTTGGAGAAAAATCAGCCGCTCCACGTTGTATTCTTGGATTTGGAAAAGGCTTTTGATTGTGTACCACATGAATTAATATGGTATGCGCTGCGTCAGCATCAAGTCCCGGAACATTTAATCCGATGGGTGATGCTGCTCTACGAGAATACCGAAAGTCGGGTTCTAAGCGCAGCTGGAATGTCACAGCCATTTCAAATATCAGTGGGGGTCCATCAAGGAAGTGCTCTCTCACCGGCATTATTCAACACAGTTATGAACGCTATAACGCGTGATATCCAAAAGTCGATTCCATATACCATTCTTTACGCAGACAATGTCTGGCTGGCGGCGGACAACAAAAAGGACCTGGAGGAATCAACTACTGTATGGAATAACCGACTCGCACAATACGGACTACGACTTAATCTAGACAAGACCGAATACCTCACAACAGACCCACATGAAAGTGGCACCATCAATATTAATGGCTTTGACCTGAGACGAACGGACCGGTTTAAGTACCTCGGAACCATACTCTCGGCAAGCGGCGACGTGACTTATGAAGTCAATGCACGAATAAGCTCAGCGTGGACAAAATGGCGAGCGACGACAGATGTTTTATGTGACCGTCGCATCAAGGATCACCTGAAATCAAAGATCTACCGCTCAATCATTCGCCCTGTGGCTATGTATGGCACAGAGTGCTTGCCTATTACCAATGCAGCGGAACGACGCTTTGCGGTCATGGAGACGAAAATGCTGCGGTGGATAAGCTGAATTACCCGGTATGACCACGTGAGAAATACGGACATCCTCCGAAGATACGGCGTCGCCTCCATCTTAAATAAAATGCAAGGGGCCAGACTCCGGTGGTATGGCCACGTGTTGCGGAGTGAAAATTATTCCCTTGCAAAGACCGCCTTAAAGTATGAGATCATAGGCAAACGCCCGAGAGGTCGACCCAAGCACCGATGGTTAGATGGCCTTCACACAGATCTCAAGGCAGCTGGACTTCACCCAGACCAAGCCGAAAATAGAGCGAAATGGAGGGCTAAATCTCACGTTGCCGACCCTGCTTCAAAGCGGGACAAAGGCTGAAGAATAAGAAGAAGATGCACAGAGCTTATGCGAAATTCCATCGTATGATTCAGATTAAGAGTTGTTCTGTTTTTCGAGCCATAAACACTGTTTAAGCGTGTATTAAGGTGCCTGTGGATGATTATTAAAGTCACGGTACTGATGAGTTCCGTTAGAGCGAAACGCGTTTAACGTTGTTGAAGTTTTTTGTCACACATAGGATAACTGGGCATACGTAGCGACTTCGATTACAAGTAGAGCAGACTTCCTTATCACACCTAGACGAGCTGATGGTAGCCGGCAGCACTCATCTGTAGGGTGAACTACCATCAGTCGTTTCGGCTGCCTTGTGATACATTAAGAAGGCAACTCCGAGAATTTGCTTACGTGGTAGCATGGTCATTATCTCTTTAAACTAACCATTGCTTTCCGGATCATCCTTATTTTATTCAGCAGGAATTTTACTTGTAGTCGTTGCTTGCTTTCTCACAGGATCCTTTAAAGGATACGTTTTTATAGTTTTTAAATCCGATTGTGTTAAACTGTGCTTCGGGAGCTAATAAGCTTCAGTTTTATAATTGTAAATGTTGTCAAAAGCCGGAGTTCGATTACAAGTAGAGCAGACTTCCTTATCACACCTAGACGAGCTGATGGTAGCCGGCAGCACTCATCTGTAGGGTTAACTACCATCAGTCGTATCGGCTGCCTTGTGATACATTAAGAAGGCAACTCCGAGAATTTGCTTACGTGGTAGCATGGTCATTATCTCTTTAAACTAACCATGTGCTTTCCGGATCATCCTTATTTTATTCAGCAGGAATTTTACCTGCTGTCGTTGCTTGCTTTCTCACAGGATCCTTTGAAGGCTACATTTTTATAGTATTAAATCTGATTGTGTTAAAATGTGCTCCGGGAGCTGATACGCTTCAGTTTTAAAATTGTAAATGTTGCCAAAACCGGAGTTCGATTACAAGTATAGCAGACTTCCTTATCACACCTAGACGAGCTGATGGTAGCCGGCAGCACTCATCTGTAGGGTTAACTACCATCAGTCGTTTCGGCTGCCTTGTGATATATTAAAAGGCATCTCCGAGAATTTGCTTACGTGGTAGCATGGGCATTACCTCTTTAAGCTAACCATGTGCTTTCCGGATCATCCTAATTTTATTCAGCAGGAATTTAACTTGCTGTCGTTGCTTGCTTTCTCACAGGATCCTTTGAAGGATACATTTTTATAGTATTAAATCCGATTGTGTTAAACTGTGCTCCGGGAGCCAATAAGCTTCAGTTTTATAATTGTAAATGTTGCAAAAACCGGAGTTCGATTACAAGTTGAGCAGACTTCTTTATCACTCCTAGACGAGCTGATGGTAGCTGGCAGCACTCATCAGTAGGGTGAACTACCATCAGTCGTTTCGGCTGCCTTGTGATATATTAAGAAGGCATCTCCGAGAATTTGCTTACGTGGTAGCATGGTCATTACCTCTTTAAACTAACCATGTGCTTTCCGGATCACTCTTATTTTATTCAGCAGGAATTTTACTTGCTGTCGTTGCTTGCTTTCTTACAGGATCCTTTGAAGGATACATTTCGGAGAAGCCTTCTTAATATATCACAAGGCAGCCGAAACTACTAATGGTAGTTCACCCTACTGATGAGTGCTGCCGGCTACTAAGTCAATCGAACATAAGATAAAATGTTTTAATACTTTAAATAACTTTTTACAAAATAACTCCACAAATATGCTGTCAATCAGGATGAATAAATTGACTACAATTTTAAGGATACTATTTTAAGTCAATTTGTAATTTGATATTACCAAGAACTAACCTCTTTTTTAACTATACTAATAATTATGACATAACTGATGTCACTTTATTATATGGAATCAATATGTTTAATGATTAAACTTTCGTTAATTCGTTTCATTACTTGTTCAGTATCAATGCATACAAATATTCCCATACAAGCATAGATGGAACCCAATTTTGATTTTCATGTCGGTATTTTACAAATACAACTTAATTTAAATAAACTAATTATTTTTCTATTTGTTCAGTTTAATTTGTTTTGTAATTTTGAAAATAAACAAAGTTTCACCTCTTTTTCTACTATGAGAAAATACTTGTAAGTTTTTGTTCAAATAGGTTTAATGATTTTCGATTTTACTTGATTTTATTAATTGATCATAAATTAGTTTGAGTTTGGCATTACGACAAGAAAGTATCTTACTGCGCAAGAAAGAACCCTATCCGTTTTCGTAATCAACATACAAAAGGAAAGTTATCGATAAATGAGATTTGACAGCTTTATAAAATACACCTATCAAAGCATAAATATTAAATCTTAAAGAAAAATAATTTGGCCTTAGATTTCATAATATGTGAAATGTAACGACCTGCATGATAGATCGATATATCTGCAGCGACATTATCCCCGAATTTCTGATTAAGTTATATTATGGATGTTTTTATCCAATCTACTTTTATAATTTTATCAGGCAACGTTGGTATAGTCGAATTTAAACAAGAGAATTTTTGGTAGTTTATTATATCTAAACGTTCTTTCCGTAATGATAAGCAAGCTTAATAATCATCATGGAAAGGTCGCTAATTTTTACTGATACGAATAACATATCAATTTAGCCGTAATATTTCAACTAGCATCGTTAATTTTATTCTTGTCCCTTAAAATTTCTTAAACGTTTTTTATAAATAAAAGTTATTGAATCTACCTGGAATTGTTCAAGATAGTAAGCATTATGAAACATAATCTTTGTGTAAGAACTTTAAAAAAACGAGAAAATAAATTTTAATATTTGTATATTTAACTGTATCGAGGATTAGGTCTGAAACCTGATAAGATATCAGTTCCTCCTGATTAACCCCATAAGTTTATTCTAAAATTTGAGCATTATCTATTAACCGGTTAATAAAAATATTAGGCTATAAAAATTATTTTTAAGATAAAGATATTTCCATTTTTTTAAATTTATTTATAGTACAAAATATGCAAGTTCAGTTGTGTTACCTAATTAAATACTCAGGTTAAGATATGAAGAAATACTTTCATCCGTGGAATATATTCTGAATGATGATCTCACCTGTTATTAATTCACAAAATAATTATTTTAATTAAAAAATTCGAAGTTATCGGCCCGGCAGCACCAATTGTGTCGATCGCCAACGGCACAAATTTATATTGCGATTCGTCAATACATGTATATTTGGCCTTCTTTCGATCGACACAATTGGTGCTGCCGGGCCGATAACTTCGAATTTTTTGACAAAACTGGGCAATATGTTGGTGGTGGCAACAGATGATCGAAGAGCTGCCAATTTCATCTTGCAGCGTTTAAGCTGTGCAGTGCAGCGGGGAAATGCAGCGTGCCTGTTAGAGGTCGCTCGAGACGGAAACCTTCCAACTTAACGATACTGAAATATCACAAACTATACAATTTTTAATTAAGAACTTGCTTAAATCGACTAAACCGTATGCATCCAGACTTTGACAGATATATTTTTGCAATTTAATTTCTCCACATCTTAACATTTTAATTTTAAAATACTAAATTCTAGAAAGAATATTAAATTATATTAAGATATTAAATACGAAATATAAATTATATTCAAGTTTATATGTTTAAATCATCTAATTTGGATGATTTCAAGCATAACTGTATGTAAAATTATTTTTAATTATTTGTAAAGAACATAACGAAATCCCAAAGAATTATATAATGAGTATTACCTCTTGGTTATTCCGAGTAATCTACAGACGATAATCTACCACTACCGAATGCAGACAAATATTACCAAATAAAAATATTAATTTATTTCATAACGACGTTAACGTACGTTTATAATTCTAAAGTTTCAGAATATTTATATTATTAATTTATATTTCCAAAGTTTATTTTTATTTTTATTAAGAGAACAAAATAAAAATACAAAAATTTTAATTATCACTTTTCTAGGAATCCGGATTGATCGAAACTAGCAGTATCGATTCTTGCACTCATATCATGATCTTTTTTGTTGCAAGTGCATATGTTTCGCTCATTTCAGCGAGCTCTTCTATATATAATACATTTAAAGTATCAATCATTGCCACATTCCAGCAGCAATAATATATGGAATAAATATCTAATGATCTATTCATAAAAAGGTAGATCACAACAAAGTCAGATAAAAAAATGACTGAACTTCAATCTATTATTCTTCGTCTTGCCTTTCTCTTTTATGGCCTAAGATCCAGGGGGATCTGAGCCCCTAACCGATCCAACACGCCACCTTCCGACTGAACCACCCGGGGTCTTTCACCCCCCCCCGAAGAATCCAATCGGCGCGGACTATGCTGGGTAAACGAGAGACGAGGAGCTTAAGAAACCTTAGTCTTTGCTCTGAGGGACGTTCTCTTGAGAAGAAGACTAATCCCGAGATAGCCTAAGTGCCCCAAAAGCGCACCTGGGTTTTCCCTTTCAATGACAGATGTTGAGCCCGTTTCAGGGCCCACCTATCTTTCTTCAGGATATGTTTAAGTCTATTCAGGTCAGCTTTCTCCGACCTGATCACCATAGCGGTGAACCCCAGGTATTTTACTCGACTTGTAAAGGTGGGAAGTGGTTCTGAGGCAAATATTGAGGAGAGCGCAGAGAGTGCTAATCTCTTAAGTTTTTTCTTTGTTGCAGTGGTGCCATGAAAGACAACCGCCTGCGATTTGGCGGAGTTTAAAACAAGATTGGATATGGGTAACTGATCTTTTAATCTTAAAAAGAACCGGCTGATGTCAGAGGCTAGATATTTACACCCGTGTCCAGTAAACAGGGCTTTGGTGTCATCAGCGGTCACCACAAGACGTTGTTCGCGTTTGAATTTCTTGTATAGTTCAATGGAGGCAGCAAGATATAAGATAGGAGAAAGTGGTGATCCTTGAGGTACACTCGTAATAGGGTAGAACTGACGCTTACAAGCTATTATTTACTGTACCTAAAAACAAAACAGTATACAGGCAAAAAACGATGTTATGCATCGTAAATACCCAATTGATAGCAATATCGGCATTATCGATTGCAACATCTACGCTATTGATTATAACAACGACGTTGCAGAATTCATCATCGAAGTTATTGATTGCAACAAAACTTCTAGATTTAAAATGCTGTCATTATTTGATGCAACATTAATAAAATGTATTTCTTTGAGGTTTTTGGAATAAAGAATTCGATAATTAAATGGTTTATTCAAAGAAACAAATTTATTTGCTTTACGTCGGCGTATATTTTGCTGTGTAGTCGTTGCCAATTAGAAATCTAAAAATTTTAG
Organism: Pomphorhynchus laevis; assembly: GCA_012934845.2. Lineage (NCBI taxonomy): Eukaryota > Metazoa > Acanthocephala > Palaeacanthocephala > Echinorhynchida > Pomphorhynchidae > Pomphorhynchus > Pomphorhynchus laevis. The sequence goes on along the minus strand of WNNJ02001070.1, from coordinate 188,381 downwards.
CTCTTCACTTTTTCCCCTTTAAATTTATTTCTTGCTTATTGAATAAACAGGAGAGAGGCGAATATGGTTTTTGTTAAATATTGTTCAGATTTACGATTGCTGATTTCTATTATTATCAGAACAAACATTATAATTTTTTTAATTTAAAAAAAATATTCCACACTTTCCTCTAAAATCAATGGACAGTAGTGAAATTATCGATTTTTAATTTTTTATTATATTTTGGATAAAACAGAATGCTCCGTTAAACGATACGAATGTGCTCTATATATATGATGCTATATATTTATGTTTTATACTTAATATTGAATGATATTAATTTAATGATGTTATCACGAAAGTCTTGTGTTCCTTAGGCATTCGACTGTCGGTTTTCTTTATTTCTTACCTGACAATTTTCTTATTAAAAAATGTAGTAATATTACAAGAAAGTCATTTTGTGTACAAAAATTGTTTGATAAAATACAATGTTTCTTCCTTTAAAACTGAGTAAAATGCTATCCGAATTAATTAACATTTACTCAACAATTACATTTATAACCGATATAATCACATATTCCTTGGTAGAGGAATATTAGGTTGTAAGATAAATATTTTATTTTACATTTAAATAAGTGCTTATAAATCAAAAATACATTTAATTAAATTCAATTAAATTTTTTATTTAGTCTATTATAATTTTAAATATTTTCGGCTTATTTTTCATTACTGTGAACGCTACATTACATAAACGAACAGTCCTAATGACTGCCGCTTTTTATTATTATTGCCACTTATCAGTGAGGCTACCCATTGCTGATCACAAAGGAAATCACAACGGCAATCAACCGATATTACTATTTTTAATGTACAGGTTACTAATCCACTGCAAATCAAATACTTAGCATAATTTACATTACTAAGTCTAAGAGCACTATTTAGTCCATAATCAACACACTGCCATTGACAGAATAGTTAAAATCATAGATTTTTGTCAGATTTTTAATTTTCGACGTTATTACGGCTCATCAATAGATCATACTCTCCACTGCTAGCTGCCTATACATGCCCCTAGTTTATATTATTTACGTTCTCATTTTTGTTTTTTTTTTATTCGTGCTATTTCAAATAAGAATGCATTATATTTTAGAAGTAAATATTTTTTATTTCAGATAAAGCCGTATTTCCAATGTTTTCTTTAAAACTTCAAAATTATTCAACTATGCTTAGTAAACTGTGGATTTCGCATGTTCCCTGTGTCCGTGAGCAGTACAGATATATATACATAGGTACACATTTGAGTAAGCAAAATTCTCGAAAGGTAAATTAGCGTAAATCGTAAAGTTGAATTATTAAATAAATCGACTAGAAGTGGTAAAAATAATGCTATAAAATAATTTATATCTTGCCTTAGTACGATAAAATATTGACTAAGGATTGTTGATATAATTAATATACATGAATGAATTGATAGATTAAATTACCAAATTGGTATAGAGTTTACATTTTCACTTTAAAATAATGATCACAAGTGAGTCCAGTAAAGTGACGGCAAAATAGAGAGAGTCATTATATAAAAAATAACAACAAAAATTGTTCTGATAGATTCAGAATCGAGATTCGAAATGAATGGAATTATAAAAATTTATTAATTAAAAATTTAATGTAAAATCATTTCACTGTCAATAAATATATCAATATAATTGTTTACGAATATTTAGTTAATATTATTTAATAATAAGATTATAAATTAAATAATATAAAGCTTCGCCTATGTGTCATTAACTAATGATTAACAATTAAGTGTCCTTTAAAGTTGTGCGCCAAAACATAAGGCCTTGATATCATGACATATGAATTTGTATCAAATACGGGATTTTCATATTTACTCCGTTTCTCTTAAGCAACCTTTGATTTTAATAAATGTCATCAAACTTTTTAATTTAAACAAATAAGTTTAAAAATATTTCCTATATTAATTGTACTGTCTGTATTGATGTAATTTTCAGTTTTATTACCCTCTCGTAATTATTTCAATTCTGATAGCAGCGATGTTCACTACTATTAAACATGGATGAACATCTGCAACAGTGAGCTCATGGTGACCGAAATGAAAATCGAAACGCTAAATGTAGACACGGAATAACTGCTGATGAATTGTAATCATGCTGAATTATGACATAAGCACTACCATTAGGATTGACATAATCACGATAGGGTAATGATCAACAATGTTGCTTACACTTTTGAAATGACGACCAAAACCTTAAAAATAATAGTTGTAAATATATTTTATTTATTTAGTTAAGCTAATAATATTAATCATCTGTTACATAGTATGACTAACTATCACTAGTGATGTCGATTTTTGGCTTATATAATGAAATTTATTAAACAATTGTGCCAGGTACATGATGGATAAGTAATCTAGTCTTTACTTTGATACTTTTAATCAAAATATAATCTATTTTTATAGTTCGCTAGCTGCTATTAATAGCATCATCAGAAATAACACGTTCAATTTGTTCATCTAAATTGTGCATCTGAACTGTGAGTTAATCAAAAGACAATTTATTTATTTGATGAAAAACATTGTAGGTTTTGTTTCTGATGATGACAGTAACAGCGGTTAATGAACTATAAAAATAAATTTCTGTCTATTGATCCTGATCCAAAATTTCAAAAACAAAGTGTATTCTATCGCATTTCTTGGTATCACGTACGATGATCCCACTAATGTGGGATCATCATTAAAAATATCCTTCATAGCAGTTTGCAACCGTTCATGATTGTAGATGTTTTTCTCAGTTCGACGTTATTACAATTCTTAAACCGAAATGTTTTTCAATTAACTTTTAAATTTATATTTATTTCCAAACTCATTCCTTTGAATATAAAACGGATATTTATTTAAAAAAAAATCAATTAGAAAGAATCAGGTTTAGATCAACAATTCGAGCAATCACTTAGTTTTTCAACCAATCCGATTTTTCGGTTGTTTTTAAGTAACAAAGCTAATGTCTAAGCACTGCCAAAATACAACCTAATTACAAGACGCTGATGTTATCTCAGGATGCATCGGAAAATTTGAGTTTAGAAAAAATATAAATTTCCGTTTCATATACGAAGCAAGGAATTATAGATTGACGAGATCTTTACACAAATATTTTTTTTAAATTTTATATTTTCTCAGGTCTAATATTGCTAAACTATTTTCTGCACAGACTTAATCGGATACAGTATTATATGATTCATATAAACATACTTTCGTTATCAAAATGTACGGTTGACATATTAAGTGGCTTTCAACATTGAGTCAAATCATATTAATGCCTTTTATATTAATAAGTCATCAAATAGGATTATATTTTTATGAATGCTCTTAGAACCATTGAAGTTACTATTTTTATACCTTGCAGTTCACCAAATCTTTACAACTTACTATGTAATATCAATATAAAATACTTTACTCGATACCAATACTTTACTTTTGTTTACAAGTAGTTCAATTCTTAAAGTTATTATTTTTATAAAATATTGATTTTTATAAAATATTTACTTTATTTTTACAAAATACTACAAGTAGTTCAATTCTTGAAGTTATTATTTTTATAAAATATTGATTTTTATAACATATTTAAATTGTATAGAATACTGTAAGAAGTTCAATTTTTTAAGTTATTAAAATATCGCCAACATAAATTTATGTGAATCCTTCAGTTTCTAAAGTGTTGTTTTAATATTTAAATCTTCTTAAGATTCGCACTTAATATTTTAAGTAAATCAACAACACATATCGAAATAGTCAAATTCAATTTTTCCATGGTGTTACAAATACCTAGTGATTAGTAATTAAAAGGAGCACTCAGCCTTATGTGGCATCTCAATCGAAATTCCTACATCTTTAATCATTAAGTTTGCTTTTGGCTGTACATTGTCGTATTATAATAGCCTATTAATGTGGCATGTTTTGCAAAGGAACGATTTATTAACCTTGTTTGCAGAGAGTAAAAGTATAAAATAATTTACAAATTTTTGAAGCCGCTTATTTCTTCATTACATACGTTATATCATGGATTGTAGTTATTACTGTAATAATATACCTCATTACGAAATCAGCAGCATTTATAAACGTCTAATATTTTTCAGTATCCTAAAAATACTCGGATTTACATATCTGTAAACAATTGATTTACGATAAGTTTTATTTCTTTCATAATGTTTAGGCTAGGCCCTACGTAGTGAAAGAAAAACGGCCTTGTGTTACTTTGTATCGTTCGATGAATGTGAAGGAATTAGCAGATGTTTTAAAGAAATCACTTTGTGAGTGTTTTGTCATAAAAATCCGACATGCATTAACTAAATGATTAAACGTTAAATCTTAGCATTATTAATTCGAATTAATAAATCTGATCAATTAATTAGTCTGATCAATTTTTTAAATTTGGAATCTTAGAACAGGATCGATAAAAACAATTATTTATTTTTATACTTGGTTAGCTGCTATTAGCATCATCAGAAACAAAACTAGCTTTCATGCTAGCAGCAATTACAATTGAAAAAGCCTTCAGCCGGGCGAAACGTCGAAATAAAACTGTTTAATGCTTGATTGTGTTAAAACTTAGTTTAACAATATCCATTGATGTACTCCACGGTGAATCACATCAGACAATGTGAGTGATATTATATACAGTTCAAATATGCATCCAAATTATCACGTACACATAATATTAACTAATATAATCCTTGAATATCTCATCATGATATGTAATATTTTGAATTTTTGCAACTTGAAAGTTTGAATCTGCGAAAGTTATAACATTTCTAACTTAAAAATTTTAAATCCTTATTAGGATTTTAATCTGCAATATTTTTAAGATTTTTAACTATTTCCTGTGCAAAATTGAATATTTAATTTTAAATTTGTCTTGTCATTTTACCGCGATCTTCGTCTGAATTTATTTTACGCTGTCTACGCGTTTAAGCAATTAATATACGTGATCTATCCGAAGATATATTTTGCAAATTGCATACAGTTACGTTTCATCTTGTAGTTTGGTTTTGTGGAATTTTTTTTATCTTATGCCAACATACTATGCCTAATAAGAAATTAGTATTTTTCGTATTTTAGAAGCTATAAGTGTATTTAATCAACTATTTGCTAAATTTGTCATTTATTTATGTTTAGCCGATTTAGAAGTATGCTTTAAATATCTTCATGTTAATAACTTGTACAAGCACGAGAATGACGGTTTGTCTTTTAGTAATTTTATTTAAATAATTTGAAAAATTCTGTGAACTAATAATAAATAATTATTTTATTTAATTTCAGATTATTCAATTTTATTACCTTGAAAAATAAATAATAAACAAATTCTTATTTTAATTTATTTTACTAATTCGAATTTAAGTAATTAAAGAACTTTACAGAAAATGCTCTCTAATCACATATATCCCTAAATATAAAATTTGTATATTTGTTCATTTGTACTGACTGAGCGTAGTCAATGTGTTGAATAATTATGCAAGGAAATATAATATGTTTGCATTTTCAAATACAGCGGTGTGTTCATTATCGAAATTGATAATCTATTGAAGTCTTAATGCTTTGTTAGAAAACAGAAAAATTCGACAAATTACAATCATCACATTTCTTCATTTGTGTATTACATTAAGACATGTAATATTCGATGTAATCCTCGATATACAAATGCTGATTCATTATTATTTTGTCAATCTTTTGATTGAAAATTAAGAAAAGTTTACAAAATTAACGAAAATATTGAAAATTCCCAAAGTGATAAAAGGTTTTCATCTTACAACAGTCACTAATTGTTAGAAAAATAGACTTTATCAAGATACGGGACATGAAGGCACATTTAGTGGTTGTTTAAAGAATAAAAGTTCAGAACACAACCGTCATTCAACTACAACAAACATTCTATGGTATTTTTTAGATTTGGAAATGTGTTGGCATTAGTATTGACGATTGAATCGATGGTAAATAGGATAATTAATTGATTATATATTTGATGATAAATACTTAAATTTGATCAAATTTTTAAAATATTTTACTTTCAAACCGAATCCCTTGCGGATATAAAATAAAATGATTTTTTTATTTCATACCGATTCTGAATTTCTATTGCTATCGTGATTTTATCGATAGCCATTTCGATACTTGATTTGAATTTATAAGTCATTATTATTTCACTACTACAAGGTCATCGGTAAATAGTTACACTTTGGATTTAATTGGTGAATAATACAACTGAATTCTTCCATCGTTAAATACACAGAGCTTTTGTTCATCTACTTCTAAAATCAAATGTATAGAAGAATAATAGATAGCTTAAATAACAATATAAAAATATTTACTTTTTCCTAAGCCTTACATGCTCAATATAATGAAATAATAATTAAAAAAAACGAATTTTCTATAAATCAGATTAGATAACTGAGTCTACGTATTTTATACGATATATAAATTAAAATAAAAATAAATAATATATAATTATATAAGATTTTATACAATTTATATTTATATAAAGTTAAAATTTAAAATTGAAATTTAAAATAAAAGTTAATTTTTATGAATAGACTAATAAATAACATACGCTGTATTGTTGCTAGCAATTTGCAAATTAGAGTTTTTTTGACGTATTTCCCCTGATGAAATTTGATTATCTAGTGTATCTTATTCTAATACAAAGCATATAATTTATTATCCACACAAAGTTTTGCTTAATAGTTTAAATAAATTTGTAATAATATTTTGTTGATTCATATATTGCAAATTTAATATTTTAATAGTATTTTGTTAATTTACTTCTCATTTATAAGAAATATAAAAACCTAAAACTAGCTTGAAAATTAGCAAAAAAATAATAATGTCGTATCAATAGTACATAGTTTCAGTATTTCTGGCAGATGTTATATTACTAAGAAAACAAAGTCCACATGTCAATAATAACTTGTCAGTTGAACAAATAAAATCAGATAACTGAGTCTACATATTTTATGCGATATATAAATTAAAATAAAAATAAATAATATATAATTATAGAAGATTTTATACAATTTATATTTATATCAAGTTAAAATTTATAATTGAAATTTAAAATAAAAGTCAATTTTTGAATTGACTTATAAATAAGAGACGATGTACCAAAATAAGGATTATATGTCATTAGGATGAACTACTATGTTAATAGGTTTCGACCTCTATTTCTCGACCCAACATAGCATTGGGGCCAAATATGCGCTGTCTTGCCCCGCTATTTAGTCTGTTTTATAGGAAAAACCGACTATTTTTCTAGAAAAAAGGACTTTATCGTACTAAAAATTTATTATCGTTGTTGAATTATAAACTGGACTGTAGTGATCAAATCATAGAAATCTTAGAGCGGTCTTAATCGCATTAAAAATAATGCTAAATAAAATATAATTGTAAATAATAAATAGTTATAAGTTTTTAAATAATTTATTTTTAATAATATTTTGTTGATTTAAATATCATATTCACTATAAGAAAAAAAGAGAAAATTCATCATACTTGAGACAAAATACGCAATAAAATAATAGTCGTACCAATAATACATATTTTTAGAATTTTAGACAGAGATTATATTACCGGTAAAATGAAGTTCAAAGGTTAATAACAACATGTCATTAAAACAAATTAGATCATATAACTGAGTCTACTTATTTTATACTATATAACTTAAAAATAAAGTTAAATGATTATAAATAAAATATAATTATAAGATTTTATACAATTTATATTTATATAAAGTTAAAATTTATAATTAAAATTTCAAATAAAAGTCAATTTTTATGGATTTACTAATAAATAATATACGATATTTTCGAATAAGGACTATATGTTATAAGGAAGAATAGACCTCATAAGATTACAACTTACTGTATCATTCGGTTAATTTAACAGAATAATAGGGAAAATGCAATACAAATTGCTATATAAATACTATCATTCTAAAACGTTTCCACTATTAGTCAATTCATACCTAAAGCAATGTTTGTTGAAAAATTTGCTTATTTCGAAGTTATTTGAGTTGAAACAGATTTTACTTTAATACAAATTATCTAGCCGTATTATTCTACTCAGGTCAGTAGTACTTTTTGAAACGTGTAAAGTCTTAGCAGCATTGTATGGATCATTCTTTTTATTGCAAAATTTACCTGTTTGTAAGTCATTCTAGCCAAAGCGTATTCGCGTTTAAATTAATTCTAACGCTCATATTTACTTTTACATTGAGAAGTCCTACATGAAGGAATATTTAAAGTGAAGTCATTTTTATCTAAGGCGATAAAACTCTTAGCAACATAGCTTAGAACAATTTTATACTAAGCTATGTTATTCATAGCTTAATCTACAAATGTAAAGTCTCTTTAGAAACAATCAATCAAGTTATCAAGTTATTCACTTGAACGTATATAATGACACAGTTTCTTTATTAAGTAATACCAACATGCGTGCGATCAATCGGATTGTCCAATAAATTAAGCATTCAGTGGAATAGGGTCGTTTCAAGTATATCAAGCGTTAGTTGCTTCAATCAAATAATTACAAAGTGGCATCGTTATTTTCACTCAAATTTAAATTTTATTAATTGCTTAGTATGTAATATTTCATTCTTTAATCTCCGCCATCGACACCATTTTGTTGTCTTGTTAGCCGTGTTGATTTCAACTTATTCTTTTTTAAAATACACGATAATGTACTTTTGACTCGAAATCACCACAACTTACTCGTGAATAAAATTACATTTTAAATGTAACAACGCAAACCGCACCGGACTATTTAACAGTTTATTTATTTAATATTAGTCTTGACTATTAAATAGCAATCACAGTCATAATTCATTAATTTCCTCCCCCATTTATTTCACAAAATAAATACAAAATCGTTCGTGTTTTTAGCGATTTTGTGTTAATTATTTAACACAAAATTGAATTTTTCGAACTTGTTCATTGTTGTCAAAAGCACTTGCACGATTTTATTAGAATTTTAAAATATTTTCAGATTCAATAAAATACTAGAAAAAAAAATCAAATCCATATTTTAGGATTGTCAATTCCATTTTTCGCATTAAAAAGACCATTTACATGTTTACACAAATATGTAAAAATGTTTGTCTTTAATCCACAAATCGTTGTTCTCTCACAAATTGTTGTTCATAATCCCAATATTCGTTTGCTATCTAGAAATAAAGTAGTCGAAACATGTTCGTACATTATACCAATTGATGGATCATATTGATATGTATCATCATTTTACATTTTAAAACGCAACGATAACAGAAAACGTTTTGTTTTCTGAAAATTATTGACGATGAATTTGGATATTGTTGTTTGATTCGCCAAGTTCTACATTAATTCAAGGACAAGTTCTATTGTTTAAAACCCAGGAATAATCTCGATGATACTACCAAGTATTCTATCCAAATGAATTATCGAGTAATTAGCTGACAACATATTTTCCTTCAGTGATCAACTAAAAACGAAGCCAATACAAAGTTAGATAAGGAGCCTCTATTTGTAACAGGCTAGAAATTTCTTTTTACTAGACAGTCATGTTCAAAAATATGTGACACTCCATCCAAATGTTGCAATAAGAGTAATATGAATAAAAAAGCTACCAGCACTTGATAAAAACTAACAAATAACGAGTGTGTACTTGTAGTACAAACAGAAAAAGGTTGTAAAACGGTCACATGATCTGTTGATGGTTTTTTTCTTCTACAAATAGGAGAAAGACAACTGTTTACGGAGAGTTATTATCATGTTAATCTTAATATACATTTTAAGATCACGGCAAATGTTAATTCATCAATTAGAACCTATTTCAACGATTTATAACTGGTTAAATAGCTAATAATGTCAAACACGAGTTCCGTGACGTCTATACCTGCCACATAAAGTGCACAAAGAAACAATTCCTTGGAGAAATCTGCCTATAGTTTGAACTATATACTGCTATAGTTTGAACTATAGGCTGTATGCTATAGTTTGAACTATATGCTATAGTTTGAACTAATCGGCCGATAGTTCAAACTCATACTGCTATTGAGAAATTTTATCGTTTTTTACATCGACAGCCGTATTCATTTTTCCAGTATACTAATCTGTCATTACAATCATTGATGACTTTCTCAGATGGTTTGAATCTATAATTTATAATTCTCCATAAGCATACTTGTTGTTGATGTTGGTATCCTAATACATCAATGCGCAAGCAAGCGAATTCAATACTAAGATAAGATAAAGATTTTCTTAAATAACAAAACTTAGTGTTATATAACAACTAAAAAATAAAATAAAAAGGAACTTGTATCAAAAATACAGGAATGAAAAATTTAGCTAACGAGTCGCGATTCAGGTCTTCACCAATCTTTAAGGCCTCAGGTCCAGCGGGATCTGAGCCCCCCAGCCAATCCAACACGCCGCCCTTCGACTGAACCACTCGGGGTCTTTCACCCCCCCCCGAATAATCCAATCAAGGCGAACGATGCTTGGTAATCGCAAGATGAGGAGCTTAAGAAATCTTAGTCTTTGTTCTGGGGGACGTCCTCTTGAAAAGAAGACCAATCCCGAGATAGCCCAAGTACCCCAGAGGCGCACTTGGGTTTTCTCTTTCAATGACAGATGTTGGGCCCGTTTCAGGGCCCATCTAGCTTTCTTCAGGATACGTTTTAGTCTATCCAGGTCAGCTTTTGCTGACCAGTTCACCGTAATGGCGAACCCCAGGTAAGTTACTCGACTTGTGAAGGTAGGGAGTGGTTGATTAGTCAGGATGGAAGTTAGAGCTGAGAGTTCTAATCTCTTTAGTTTTTTCCTTGTCGCAGGGGCGCCATGAAAGACAACCACCTGCGATTTGGAGGAGTTTAAAACAAGGTTGGACAAGGGCAGCTGATCATTTAATCTAGTAAAGAAACGGCTGATATCATAGACTACATCTTTGCACCTGCGTCCAGAGAACAGGGCTGTGATATCATCAGCGTATATCACAAGATGTTGATCGCGTTTGAATTTTTTGTAGAGTTCAATAGAGGCAGCAAGATACAAGATTGGAGAAAGTGGGGAGCCTTGAGGCACACCTGTAATAGGGTAGAACTGACGTGCATCTGGGTCGTCTTCATAGAAGAATCGCTTTGTGTACAGCAATATTTCCACCCTGTTAACAACTCTCGCAGGCAACCCGAGGGACCTGAGAGAAGTGATAACAAAAGGGATGGAAATGCGGTCAAAAGCAGCCGAAAAGTCGAGAAAGACAGCCACAGCAAGCTGATGACTGTTATCTTGACAAAACTGTTGCACTTCACCTATTGCTGAATGGACCGAGCGATCTTTTACATACCAATGAAAACCTGGTGGGATTAAATTTCGCCTACTTAGATGGTCGCGGATTTTACGCGCAAGCGCTTTTTCGTAAATAGAGATGAGGGAGTTTTGAATTGAAATAGGCCGCAGATCTTTGGGACATGTAATCGACTTCTTTTTAGGTAAAAATACTCGACGGCTAATATTGATGTTAGCAATGTCAGACGGGGAGGCTAATAGCATTGTTATGGCGACTTCCTTTCTCTGACTATCTGTCAAAAGCTGACAGACACGAGTGGAGAGTGGCGCGTGGGTTCTGGAGGTGCCCGGGAGTGGCCCCCAGGAGTTAAGGATATCTGTAACAGATAAGTCCCTACTCCTGAAGTCACACCAAGGCGGGATTGGTTGGGGTGATTGAGTGGCTTCATAATTGTGTAGGGATAGTGACTCATCCAAAACTCTATCAATGTCTATTCTACCAATCCAACCTAAAGCTCTATCCTTCCAACAGACAAACTTCTCCTTTTTGAATATCTTCCAGAAGGCCACCCTGATGGGATCAAAGTGGAACCTTCTCCTCAGCAACGTATCTTCCTCTAACCTTCAACGAATTAGGTCATGAGAGGTGGTCTGTTGTTGGCGCGACTGCTTAGTACATATGGGTTTCAACAACCACGTCTTTTGAAGCAGTAATATGTCGACGAGTGAATTTGTTGTTTAGCAATGAAAGGTGGGGGAAGGTGGTTTGTGAATAAGATAGTCGATCCTGGCTCTGCGGTTTGCAGCATTAATCCAACGACCAGTTCTGTCGTTGAAGTCACCAAGTAACATGTCATAGCCACTACCTAATATACTATCCAGAAGGTCACGGTTCTTGTGAATTTCTCCTGGCCGTATATAAATATTGGCTATACTGATGCATTTACCGTTCTTACGAAGTGATATAGCCAAACAAGATAGGGCTGGACAAGAATAGTTAAGAAGGAGATAAGATCTTAAGGAGGATTTAACTAAGGTTAAAAGACCTTGAGATGAAGAGGAGTGAGGAGGGGTTATATACGGAGTGAAGTAGGTGTATATATGCTGAGGGATAAATCGAGTAATGTCCTGAGGGATACGGATAGACCTCGTCTCCTGAAGGACTATAACATCTGCATCTCTACCAGATAAAAGGCTAAGAGCAGAAGCACCTCCCGAATTCCACTAAAGGATATTACGTGAAAAAGGCTCTTGATTACTTTGCATAAGATGATTGCCACATCCTAGACAGAGCTAGGGGTAGAAGGATTGCCCCCTCCACCACTAGCGCCGCCCAGAGTGGGTACTTGCCCCCGGGCATTATCATCATTTTCCTTTGAGGCGCTTCTATTCATGCTCATAAGCATTTTGCCGATCTTTAAGGGGGAACGGCTCGGGCCGAAGCTTTTCGTTTCTTGGATTTCCGAGCTGACACCCCTCTTTTGTTTGTATCCCCATCGGTTGGAATTGTTATAACCGGATTGACGAACAGATTGGCAATTGTTTTCGCTACAAGCTCTTGTATTTCCTTTCTGAAAGTTTCGAACTTGAGGTCCATAATCAACATAGACTCGCAGTCAGATGATCTATATGCCGACTTGGCGAATGTTTCAGGTGCAGATTTTGGCGCACGGAACTTTGCAATATATTCCTTGAAGTGGGGGCACTTCCTTCCCCACGCAGGGTGAGCCCCGCCACAATTACAACACTTGATCCCATTAGAACAGGGAAGAGCTGAGTCAATCACGGGGCAGTCTTTTTTCCCGCATTTTCCGCAGCTTGCCACCCCACTGCAGCTGGAGGTTCAGTGCCCCTATTTATGTCACCGGCTGCAATGCGGGTACGTAAACTCTTCTGCCGATATTAGTTTGAATTTGAGATTGAACCCCATGAAGGGGTTGCATTGTGATCTCTCGAGAACCTCTGCCTGCGCAAGGGGGCAGAACAGAATCCCACATTGATAGGAAGGCCATTACGGTCGGTAATTGAACGTATATTGTGGATTTTGTAGGTTTTTGATAATGTAGCCGAATCATTTTCTTCCATAGAGGAATGCAAGTTATTAATTTTTAACGTTGTAAGTATAGGTTTCTTTACAAACGTCGCAAAACTGCTGTAGTTTTGATCAAAGTAATTCCCATTGTGATCAAGAGTATCTTCTGACGCGAATGATATTTTCACAGAGCTCTCGTAGTACTTAACAGAATTAAAGACTACTCTGTTGGGATATTAATTTAAAAATCACGCAATAGTCTGTTATACAAGGAATGTCTTTCTATTGGTTGTAAAAATGTCTAGGTTTTTTGTTTTGGGGATTGGGGAAGTAATTCCCCTCTTCTCCAACAGTAGAAAACTCACTAACCTGCAATTGCGTCGTTCCAGTCTTCTTTAGCCATCATTCTCTTGATTCCAGCAGGAATTTCCATTGTTTTCTGTGTGATGCTTTTTTCAAAATTCTTTGATCGTCTGTCGATGCACTTTTTCATGAAAAATTTCGAATTCAATACTGTTTATCACAGCTCCTAACGGATATACAGTAAAATTATTATAATTAATGTACTTGCCTTAAATAAATGTCCAGTGTTTATCGGTCAGTGCACTTATAAAAATTTAACTGCTACAATATTTTTATAAGCTCAACGGTGAACGTTTGTATTGTATATCAATACTGTTGTGTTTGTATATATATAGTCAAAAGCTATGCAAAAAACAATTAAAATCTGAAGAAGGTTAACACCAAAAGCTTTATGAAACTTACTTGTATTTTTGCTAAATAATCTAGTCTTTCTCTTTCCGTTAGAAGATAGCATATATATACTTGTTTGAACAAATTATTTGTTCATGCCTTTTGTGGTATTTTTTGCTTTTGGAAAATTGGTAAAATTTGGATTGTGAGTTGTGTATTTAATTTGGTTCGAAAGAATTAGCAGGCGAATAATAATTTATTTATTCAACATGTATGGTTTATAAATATTATATTGTCCCTCTCATAATTGCAAAGTAGAGTCTTACGTTGTACTTTTCATTCGAATCATAATTGATGATTACAAATTATTAATTTTTCTAAATTATTTGTCCCTTTTATTATATACAAGTCCAGCAAATTATAATGTGTATATGTAACACACATGCAACATATTTAATTCAATAAACACGCTATTTTTGTTGTGTTCATATACTTTTTATGCAATTTTTAGATTCCTTAGAATGACGAATAGCTGAAAGTAACGTTGTAGTAGATAAATTATATATGTATACCCTACTTGAATATTGTATTGAATGTTTTGTTTAGTTGTCAAAATTTATAAACATAATAATATCACATAATGTGTAAGTTGAATGCTTACCTCAATTGATTAAAACACATTTGCTACTGGTAATGGTCGCGATAATACAATGACCTTAGTGTACGAATGAACATTGTCATAATTCCGCTTTTTGTCTTTTGAGGTGACAACATTTCCGTACAAATATTTGGCTTTTAATAAAAATCGTACTTTATTGAATACAATCAACTTTTGATTCAAATCACATTAACTATTATATACCATCATATATTTTAAGGTGTGAGCTGATAGAGATCTTCGAGTATCTAGCGAAATGACCTACGTATTATTTTTGTTAATTAAATTAATTATTATTTCGATACATAATTAGTTTTACTATTGAGAGTAAAACGATTATGTAATGAATTTTTCGCACTGATCTACTTCAATTTAAACTTAATACCAATGAGCAGCTATCGAATGTTCGTTAACTATTAATATATTATATCACATGTCGCGTATATACACTTTACCATACAAACAATACATCACATTCAAAGTTCCAGAATTTTCAAAATTATAGTATTGCAATGGATTGCTAATTATTAAATTTTAGACTTGTATTTTGCATTATAACAATAAAATAATTTAGTTCGTGAATGTTAAATATCACCTTCATTTTTTTATAATAGACAGTTATTGTAATACAAAATACTATAATCGTACAATATATTTTTTTAAAATTATTCCTGATTTATTTCAAAAATTACATTCAAGGAATCCCGCAAATGGGCTCATTTAAAACAAACAAAATTAAAATAAGTATTCATTTGATGTAATCACCGTCTCCGTATTGGAATGTTGCCAGAATGGCGCAGGATCTTTGATCTTGATGCTCTTAAGCAAGCCTATACCATTCTAGCCGAAGATATGCCGATTGATGTGCGCAAAGCGCTCATCTCATCACTATAGTATGTTCCTTTATTTGCTATTTTTTAGCTAAGTTAAAAAATAGCAAATAAAGCTATTTTTGGATTAAAACGCTTAATTCCATGTACCCATTAGGATTGAATGACGTGGTACAAGGAATTGGCAGAAGTAGTATAATACATAATATACAACTATATTATAATAATCCGGTTAAACGCAAACCAAGAAGTCATGGTGACAAAAGGAATAGGAAAAATAGAGTTAAAAATATTAAAAAAGATATGTATATAAATGAACGATTAGAAATATTAAAACAACTTTTAAGTGATAATAAGCTAAAAGATCTTTATGTAAATATAAGAAGTTTTTTTAAAGATATCATATGTTCAATAAATCAAAAATTAATTAACGACTATGATAGGCTAAGTTGTATAATAGACAGTTATTGTAATACAAAATACTATAATCGTACAATAAATGTTAATAATAACAATAGAAAATATACATTAACCATAAACTTCATTAATAAATGTATAGATAACATAAATATAGCCGGACTTTTAAATAATTCTAAAAGTAAAGAAATAATAGGGTCAGATTTAAGTAAATATATTCCTAAAATAAGGTATAAACTCCTACCACCATTAGGACGAAAATTTGTAATTATAATAAAGAATTAAAATCAATATGTAACGATAATATTAGAAACATAATGGAAACAGAATGCAATTGTAAAAGTCTTAGTTTTGATAAAATAAATGAACATATATGTACCCATAATCTAGAATTAATTGAAAATTGTGAATTAAGAAAGCTGCTATCAAAAGGGTATAAATATAGATTAAATAATAACAACGACAAAATAAAATTTAAATTATTAACTTAAAATTACTTTAGTAAGCTAATTAATAGTGAAAGCTCGAATATATCTAAGATAACATTTGGAAAGATTATATATTTGATAAAATTAAAAATAAAATGAAAATAACAAACAATTATAAAAGGAAAGATAAAATTAATAAAGATATGTATAAAGAACTTACTAAATTAAAGGATAACTATATAATAACAACTATTGATAAAGCTAGTAATAACTTTGTCTTCATATGCAAAAAGCTTTATTATGATATACTAATGAAAGAGGTTAATTCTAATGATTTAAATGTAAATCCAACATATGAACGTAGTGAGTTGAGTTTAGAAACAATTATTACAAGTCACTGTTCTATAATGGATAAAAAGGGTATAAAGGTTGAATTAGATAATAAAACTATACCTATATTATATTGGAATCCAAAATTACATAAAAATCCAATAAAACCTAGGTTCATATGTAGTGCGTTTAAATGTACATTAAAACCACTTTCTGTCTATATGAATAAAATACTTAAAGTAATTAAAGCACATTTTAAAAAATATTGCAAGGTAATCGAAATTAATACTGGTATAAAACACTATTTCAGTATTAATTCTACAAAAGAATTTTTAGAACAGACAAAAGGAATAAATTTTCAAAATATAAATACATACGATTTTAGTACGCTTTATACAAATCTAGATTTAGTAGATATTAAAGAAGCGTTAGTAAAATTAATTAACCTTATATTCGGAAAAGATATACATATATATGTTATAATAATTATAACGCCTATCTAACAAAAATTAAGCCATCAAATAAATATAAATATATGGATAAAATTGAATTAATAGAATCCTTAAATATTTTGATAAATCAAAATTATTTAAAAGTAGGGACATCTATATTTAGACAAGTAAAAGGTGTTCCAATGGGTGGTAATAGTAGCCCAATTATAGCTGACTTGTTTTTAAGCTTTCTAGAATATGAATTTGTTCATAACTGTGTAAAAACTAAATCTAAACAATATAAATATATGAAATATATGTTTCGATACATTGATGATATATGTGTATTTAATTCTAATAATTTTTATTCAATTAGTGAGCACATTTATCCAGAAAGCCTTATTCTTAACAAAACCAATATTAATGATAAAGAAGGTGTATATCTAGATATGAACATTAAATTAACATTAACTAAAACTACTATTAATTTATATCGTAAAGATGACATATTTAAATTTACAAAAAACATATTTTTGCATGAGCATTCATGCATACCATATAATATAAAATATAATACATTAAATAATGAAATTTTAAGAATTGCAACAATATGTAATGATATTGGATTTCTTCAAAATCATTTAAATAATTTAATAGATACATATTTTAAACTAGGTTACTATAAAAATAACATCAAGCAGAAAATAGTAAAATATATAAATCAACACAATAATATAAAGAATAAATTTAAACTCTTAAGTGGCAAATTTTTATGGATGGATAATAAATAATATACTTTGTATTAGAATAAGATACTAGATAGTTATTTCAGAGGAAATACATCATTAGCATGTATTTGGCCCCGCTGCTATGTTGGGTAGAGGAGTTAGGGGCCGAAACCTGATAGCATAGCAGTTCCTCCTGATGACCTCTAATTCTTATTCTGATACAACGTCTGTTATTTATTAGTCAATTCATAAAAATGACGTTTATTTTAAATTTCATTTTTTTAACTTGATTTAAATTATAGAAAATCTAAAAACAATTATTAATTTTAATATTTAATTATTAAATTTTGATTTAGCATTATTATGTTTTGTTTATTTTATAATTATATAACAATACGTAGACTCAGTTAGCTGATTTAATTTCTTCAGCAAAGCAGACGTTGCCGGTCCAATAGCGCCATTGGTCGAAACTACGAATGGAGAAAAGGATGCATTTTCAATATCAATAATTCGTTCTTCGTATTTCGCTCGCTTTCTGCTTTCGTGATATTCAAATGCAGCGGATGGTGACTTAATGGTATAGGATGGTGCAAGATTATTGAAGATACAAACGTCGATGAACGTTCGCTCCATCCTAGTTCCAAAAAGTCCATTGCACACAATATCTGCTCGAGCTTAAGGTGTGCGAGTTGCCGTACTGGTCAAAACGTTGTAGCATTCGGTACTGCTGACAGGCACGGTTCCAAGGCAACACAGCTACATGCAGTGGACAAATATCTAGATAGTGTATCTCATATCTCGTTATGTCTAATTATTGACAAGGCACCCCTACGACACGATAACGCATGACAGCAAGACATCTCTGATCCACAGATGCATATACCCGATATGTCGTTTGGTGTCCATCCAAATATTGAAAATATTGAAAATATTGAAAAAATTACAAGTTACAAATTGGGCGTTATCCGCAATTGGGTCCCAAATATTAATTGTTCGTTACAATACGACGTCATCGCTGACGCGGTTGGGGAGTGTTGCAGTAACTCTTTGGCCCTCCTATACTCATCGTAGTGTTGACGGCGTTTTATAATAAAGATTCTCCTTCGAGCTTCATCATCGTCTGAACGTTCACTATTGACTGACTCACATCATTCATGCTCAGGAAAAGTATCAACATTGTCGATATCGATCTTCGCAATTGTCGTACGCGGCTGTTCAATGGTCATGATCGTTTGGAAAGGTTGCTGGAACATTATTTTGTATGTTAGGAATCGGGCTGGCCTGGATTATTGGCAGTGTATCGGGAATTTGGTGCACTATCTCAGTCTTGCATGACACGGGGATTATTTCGTCGTACTCATTCATTGGGGCATTGTTCTTGTTGTTGTATTTGCAAACCTGTTGTCCCATCACATCTAGAGTTCGGCTCGAAGCACAAGAGTCTGGCTCGAAGAGGCGTTTCCCGGGTTCACATGTTTCCTGGTGTCCACCATCAAATGTCAATATTGGAATCTGGTCAAGTGACGCTAACATTGCTTTGGCGTTGCCTCTCATTATTGCAATAGAGATGCGCTGGTATAAATGCGTGATCGTCACGGCGTATCTGACTCCGCTTGTCCGGCTCATGTTATTTGCAACCCGTTTGATGACCTTGTTTCCCTCTTCATTCCATCCCCCAAACGACTCCACTACAGTGGCTGAGAATATATACCCCGCTGCTTCGACCCTGCTCTTGTACTTTCGGTCTTTAACATTAGCCGCGTACGATGTAGCGGCGGCGAGCTGTGCGTTAGCAGCTGAGCGACGGTATGCCGTTTGTTGAGGGTGAGTGACTGCAAAGTCGATTGCATGGGAGGGTCCCCATAAAATAGGATGTCTGCCGGCTGTTCACGTAGGTCTGGGATAATACCTCTCATCCATCCGGGATGCCTTTCTTATCAGCTATGCGCATGCAGCAGCCGCATCTATAATCCTTTTCGTGTAAAGGAATCCCAAGCCACATGCGGACTAGAATACCGAACTGTGGGGTGTTAATTCCGTTCCAGATGCCGCATTTGGTACAGCACTAAGCCAAGCCCCAGCTTTTGGACACGACACTGCATGTAGTCGGGCATGATCCATTTCACTAGATGATTGTATCAGCTGTGTCGAGGCGAGATTTTCAATCAGGCGTGAGGTTGATGATTGACCGCCCTCCATTTTTAAAGTGATCATTTAAAATCACTTTATTTGTTTTGTTGTTTACCGAATAATTTAAACATCATTTACTAAGTCACTTAACATAAGTAATATAGTTATAATAATTAATATATTAATATAGTTATAGCTGTCACAGATCATTAGGAGGGTCCACTATATTATAAGATTTCGTCATTTTCATATCCCTAATATAACAATTAGGTCTAATTCTGTGACAGTTAAGCGTATCTTCGATCGCTAAATACATAATCACGCATTTCGTAATATATTATAACTATTACAATCTAAAACCATTACAATCTAAAACCATTACAATCTAAAACTATTATAATCTAAAACTATTACAATCTAAAACTATTATAATCTAAAACTATTACAATCTAAAACTATTACAATCTAAAACCATTACAATCTAAAACTATTATAATCTAAAACTATTACAATCTAAAACTATTATAATCTAAAACTATTACAATCTAAAACTATTACAATATAAAACTATTACAATCTAAAACTATTATAATCTGAAACTATTACAATCTAAAACTATTATAATCTAAAATTATTACAATCTAAAACTATTATAATCTAAAACTATTATAATCTAAAACTATTACAATCTAAAACTATTATAATCTAAAACTATTATAATCTACAACTGTTATAATCTAAAAATATTACAATCTAAACCAATTAATATGAAGCTGTTAATCTAAAACTAATACAATATCGCTACCGTAATAGTTATATTACAAATCACTATGTAAAATAATATAAATGCGCAATGTAAAAATATATAATTAGCATAGTTTGTTTCGATAAATTTGAAAGAGAGTCGAGGATGACGGTCCACATTATTGTTGAAAGAAGAAAAGGCATCCTCCGACAGAACATTATTGTTGTTAAAACTAATATTTTGATTTCCAAGCAAAACCATTTTCGCGTAGAAACCAAGCCAACAACGGCTAATTCTCATGTTGCTGACCACGTAATTAGAACTGGACACTATAAATTTCGAGTATCCATGCTGCGAAAAATAAAAGAATTAATGTTAATTAGACAAAAAACCCAACAATGAACGGCAACGATGGTCATACTTTGCTCACTTAAAATACCCTGTACATTGTATAAATTGCTAATGTGTTTTGTTTTTACTTTGTAGATTACCTTGAAAATGGTTTCGATTGGAAACCGAAATATTGGTTTTAACAACAATAATGTTCTGTCGACGGATGTCTTTTTCTTTCAATAATATAATTGACACTTTTAATTTAAATTAACCAGCATCAATAATAGTTAATAGTTTTTTGTTGAGGTTAGCTGATTACTGATCAAACTTTGACTTCTATTATAAATTAAAACATGTCATATTTTCGTTGATTTGTTTTCGTGTCACAATTTGTTTTGTGCGAATTAAATGATTGTGGGACATGGTGAATGATTTTTATCGATTAAAAGTTATAGGATTATTCTCAAATATTTACACAATGACGTTTGCCTACTAATTTGCAATTTGGCTATTGTATCACAGTTATATCTCATTTAGTCCTGCAGCCACGGTAATAGTGCAAAGCGGTTCGTTATCAGTTGGTCAACATATCGTTGCTGACCAAACAAGAGCTCGAGTATTTGTCGAAATCAAGTCTACAATTGTTAACGAATAAATTCTACAAATTTTGAGGTTCGAAGTATTTGTACTGACGACGGAATAGCCTGCAAAAGTGCATCACTTTCAGAGCCTGTTGTTGTATTTGGATGGAAATCAAGTCCACCAGCAGGAGTAACATTTTTACAAGTATCTGATGAGGTATGCTCTATATGCTATGTTTTACTTTGTAGAATAAAATACAATATGCCCTTAATGCTATATTTAAATTAATCTTAAAATCTAACATTTTCTTGTTTGCAAATAAATGTAGATTAATTTAATCGGATCATATCAGAGATTTAAAACGAAATGAACAAATGTAAGCTGTCAAATTGCAAGTTAGTATTTGAACTAATAAACTTATCGAACTATCTAACTAAATAAGAATTATCGAATAATTAACTGACATCAAATTATCGAACTAAATAAGCATTTGATGAAGCTTTTTATAGTGGATACTCCTTTGACTTTTCAGTGAACACCTGTAACTATAATTTTAAATAGTTAATAATGATCCATTATTGATAAATAATTTTTGGAGCTGAATCAAAGAAAAGAGGAATCAGAGCGGAATCTTCAGAAAATTACTTTCTGAAGATGCTAACAAAGTCTAGCGAAATATCGAAAAAATTCCTCTTTTCTTTGATCCAGCTCAGATAATTCTTTACCTGTAACTATAATATTATAAAATATATGTCAAAAAGTAAGCTACCTATTTGTACAATGCGAATAAGTCATGCATTTTTTCATTAAAATGCATTCACGAAACGAACCTTTTACAAGCTGTTATCACCATCAGGCTAAAAGGCAATGTGAAAAATTTATTTCTTTGGACAAATTTTTATCAAGCAAATTACTTTATTTTTTTTCTACAGCCTTATTCGGAGCCACTTGATGATTTGGAGCATAAATATACATTTGCAGTTTCTGAATCTTTTAAATTAGCCACTCATTTTTGTGTAAATTATCGTTAACAAGACTTCAATTTAAAAAGAAATTTGTGATAAGATTTTTTCAAACAAATGATAACGATATCAGGTCAACTAAAACATTTTAACGAACTTTGATTTAAAAATATTGATACTTCCCTGCCTTCTAAATGATAATATACATTCCTCATATATCATATACCGCACTATAATAGTTTTTCATACGGAAAATAAGTCGGACTATTTCAATTTTACTCTCCTCTGATATGCATTTGCTATTTTTTTTGTTTCATGCAATACAAATATACTGTTATTTTTCAATGGTTTTATATTTATATTTTCTAGTTCTTTGATATTTTCCTATTACATGTTGTTTGAATATTTTGTATTATTTGGGTAAAAATGTTATCGATTCTGGTTAGTATGTACATGTGAACCTGTTTTTTTTTATTTCTCAAAGATGATAGCCGGCGCTTTCGAAATATTGCTTTAAGGAATTTTCTGAATTAAACAATGTTACTTACTTTGTGCTTAGAAATTTACTAAAGATCATCAAATGATAGATTGTTGTTTTTAGACGTGGATTTATCGAGGATTTATTTAAAACATTAAATTTATTTTTTATTTAAAACAGTAAATTTAAATTATTAATTAATGTTTTTATTGAACAGGTAGTAAATAAACTGTTTTTGAAAGATCAAAGTATTACTCAAAGAAATGCATTATTAGTTTGTATTTGATCGCATATGTGAGTTGGGACAAAACGCATTTGCGAAACATTTTAATATAACAGTCAATACTAAAGACAACAGATTTTAATTCTTAGTAATATGTTATATTTTATATATTACTTAATTTTTAGAATATTAAATTATTAAATATTATTTTAAATATTAAAAATATATTTATTTTTTATTAACAAACGTTTGAAATATAGTTTATTTATATTAAAGATACAATCCTTAAACAGTATTTTAATTAAAAGTGCTGCTTTTAAGGAAATATTTATTTTTGAACCTTGAATTTGATCAATTCATTTGCTGCGCATCGTTATTCCGAATGGTGTTTTAATGAAATGATAATGTAATCAAATTTTATATGTCTTCGTTGTATTCATATGCACTTGCTAATTAATTTTTTTATGACAATTAAAATACGGCTAATTAAACTTGTCTGGCGTTTGTTTAGCGCGTAGCGAAAAAAATTGTGGAGCAAAAACTCCAAATCGCCAAAGAAGCGAAGATCACAAATTCTATGCATACTATCGAAATGCAGCGAGCAGCCGAACGAATCGCTTACAGGTTATCTACAAAATTCAATGTATCATTTTAATATGGTAACAAACCTTGTTTAGAAAGCTTTTGGAATATAAGCGAAAATCTGGAATGATTTTTCGAAAGCAGAGATCTGGTCCCAATCAAATTGCGATTCAAAATGAAAATCGGCCTGTATTAAATATTCTATTGAAAGGTTGTTTCGTTTTGCTTCCAAATTTAAACGTGTATAAATTTTAAATTAAAAATAACAAGCATGTAATATTAGTACGTGTTAATTACTTGTGTTATTGCTGATGATCAAATTATAATTTGTATTTCACATTTAAATCAATTATTTATTTCCAATTTTACAATTTTGATTATTAATTATTAATCAAATTCAGAACAATTCCTAAATGTTTCGTCTTAATGTTTAGAAAACAATAAATATACTATTGTATATCTAATTTTTAAGGTAGTATTACTGTTCTAACTACAATTTAAATATTGAAAAAAATTAACGGAATATTTGACATAATAACTTTTACCTATTCATATAAAACGCTAATCATCTGAGTCTTAATCTGATAAGTTATCTTAAGCGTATATACAAGAACAAGTTATATATCTCCTGTTTATATGTATAAGTACTCTTATTTATTGATCTGTCAAAGTAGTCATATGTCAACTTATTTGTATTTTACGAGAAAATAAGAGATTTCGTGGGCATTTTTCTGTTTTGACATATTCGTTCCGTCTGCCGGTCTTCCTCTGCATTTAGTAGTGGTAGATACCTTGCACTGATGAGTCAAAATAATGACGAAACGGTAACTAATTATGTTATAGTTTTGTCGATTCTTTCGTGGCTGCCACATCATGCAAATAGTATGATAATGTCGTATTGATATTCCTGCAATCGAACATTATCAATTTTTTAAATTCCAATTGAAATAAATTTACAAGAATTAAATCTGAACAGATATATGCAAATTTTTAAAATACAAAGATTCAGTATGACTCATGATCTCAAAATATAATTTCTACTTTAAATTAAATGAATTGCTTTAATTTTATTGTGATATGTACATATCACAAATATAATTGAATACATTGAAATACTTAAAATACAGTGTGGTATGTATTTAAAGGTGTGTAGATTAGTGATTACATATTAATTTCTTACATGCGTTTATTTATCTTGAAATAAATGCATTGATAAGACAGAGTAGTCATAATGTTAAGTACTAAAATATATCCCTGGTATATTTAATAAATATAGCTGCTAATTAAAATATGTTTTGTGTCGTAATCGGTTTTTTAAAATGCGGATTTTCAACTAATTTAACGACACCATTCTGTTTATTTAGCCGATAGCGATGGATCAATTGAAGCTATTCTTGATGTTCTCGGAACATATCCTGAAAACGCCAAGGTTGGATTGAATGTAATCAATTTTGGCATTGGAAATGTCACACAGAGTGACATTCAAAATACTGCAGATAGCAAAGGTACATTTTGAATTACAAAATGTTTGTTTTGATGTTAATGTTGCTTTTCTTAATTTATTTTAGTTACAAGCTCAAATTAGTTTATTTTTTTTTAATTTAAGTTTGACATTTAGTATTTAATGTAATAACCAATCGTTAATGATATATGTGCGGTTGTCCTTATAAATGAGTTAGGAAAATAATAGCGTTAATTATTTATTTTAATAAATGTTGTACGTGTTTATTAGAACGATTTATATCAGAGTCTTGTTCTTAGTATAAACAACTTTTACTTTGTCATGATCGATTGCGTCCTAATTGAATATGCTAATTGAATCTTTACCTTTAAGTTACACTCTTTTCGTTTTTATTTATAATTAACCCTTGTAAGTAAACTAAATGTATGTCAGTGTATGTATACCTAAATATACACCTTTCGGGTATATATGTATACTCGTAACATGACAGTATTGTAGTTAAATGTATTTACCTTACAGTGTTACCATGATTTAATTGCCTTAAAGAATCATAACATGTAATATTCCGAACCTGCTTATTATATTGTAAGATTTATATATCCTATAATATAGCAACATATTGTATTTTATATTTCACCTACTATATTAGTAAACTATGAATGCTTTAAATTCCAATTTCTCATTTAAATTCTTCCAGCGCTGAGCACACATTTTTATTCAAAACTAATCCAAATCAAATATTTTTATTTTAGATATATTCATTGTATTATCTGATTTAGGCGTTTTATACTGCTTTAATGTCAGCCTACCTAGTCAATTAGAGTCATTACAGAAGTCTATTGATTGCCAAATTAAATGTCATCGTATTATTTACCATTTAATTAATGACATTAAAACTGAAATAAATTTTCGTGCCCCTTATGAAGATTTTGAAGAAATCATAGGTAAGCGTGTTCCTATTAATTACTAGAAATAATTAATTATAAATTATTATTAATTGCTATTAAATAATTAATAATAGTAATGCTAGCATTCATAATTCTAATAGAGCACGATATCGACTACTGAATAACACGCTTATTTGTATACACATCATAATGTAATGTGTTTTAACACATACAATATATTATAATTGTTCTTCAATAGACAGTAAGAACTAAATAAAATTCGTATTATAGTAACGTTTGTACCAAATATTTATCGACATAATTGCAGTTTCAGGTTTATCTAAACACACATATATATCTGTTATATATATATATATATATATATATATATATATATATATATATATATATATATATATATATATATATATATATATATATATATAATATATAATATTATAACTAATATATATAGTTAAGATATATATTAGTTATTGCTACTTTTATTCGTGAGGTAGCACGAATAAAAGTAGCAATAACACGTAGTAACACGAATATCAGTAGCAATAACACGAATAAGCGTGTTATTCGTGTTATTCAGTATATATGTACAATTATATATATAAATTGTATATATTTGTATAAAATTTATATATTTATATATACAATTTATACAGGTGTACATCGAATATCAACATAAACCGAAAGGACTGCGACTATTAAAAACCTTTGAAATTTGTATTCATCAAATGTCTAATGAACATGCAGCTTCATTGAAAAATAAATGGCAACGTTTTATTAAACAGACAGAAATGAATCTTGTTTGTTTATTGCATGATCATTGGACTTACATATACAACACAATGCGCCAAGAAATAGATGTAGTGTATTAAAATTATCTAGCAGCGAAAAAACTAAAGAAATTTAAACTAAAGAATTTAAAGCGATGAGTTATGTGGCAAATAGATGATTTGTTAATCGACGACGTCGCTGGATTGACAATTCTGCTTTCGTTACCAATATTTCTAAACGCGATCTGAGCGCAACAGAGGTAAATGCTTTGGTTTAGGTTTAGACTTTATACGACAACTGATGAATTTCCAACGTTTTAACCTTATATAACGAGTTCAAAGAACTCAGAGAATGGATTTTCTAGCCAGTGAGTCATTTGCATCAGATACTAGAAAGATTTTTGCCTGCTATACCGCCATCACGAAATACATTGAAATGTTTCTGAATGCCACAAGACTAACAAAATCTGAGATCAAATTGATTTCAACTTTGAGAAGTTTTAGAAATGATAAAAGCATTGTGATACGAAAAGCTTAAAAATAAAGAAACTGTTGTCTGGGATAACAATGATTACATTACTGAGGCAACTCGTCAATTTAGTTCTGATTCTTATAAAAAGTTAGCACAGATTACATCAACATTGCACGCGATAATGTGATCAGTTGTATACAGACACTTGATCTAAATGATACAATTAGGACAAAATTAACGCCTGCAGCAGCAACAACGGAAGGAACATTTTATGTTACCCAAAACGCATAAAGCAATAACCCCTTGCCCCGAATGTCCAATTATCAGAAACGTAAATACACTCACCAAGCAATTATCCAAATACCTGAATGAGCTGCTGATACCGGCTCTCTTAAAAGTGCGTTCGTATTTACCTGATGTGGACTCTTTAATACGTTTAATAAAAAAATGACGAACCTGTTGGGGGGATAAAAATTGCTTACTAGTTACACTTGACGTTAAGTCATTATACACTTCCATTCCGCTGGGCGATGGAATTCAAGCTGTGTCAGAGTTTTTGACAAACTATGATTACGACGACAACATTGTTGATTTGATAAAAGAGATGTTAAAAACAGTCTTAGCTGCTGATACCGGCTCTCTTAAAAGTGCGTTCGTATTTACCTGATGTGGACTCTTTAATACGTTTAATAAAAAAATGACGAACCTGTTGGGGGGATAAAAATTGCTTACTAGTTACACTTGACGTTGAGTCATTATACACTTCCATTCCGCTGGGCGATGGAATTCAAGCTGTGTCAGAGTTTTTGACAAACTATGATTACGACGACAACATTGTTGATTTGATAAAAGAGATGTTAAAAGCAGTCTTACAGAATAACCTCTTTAACTTTAACGGAAAAGTCTTTATGTAGATGGTTGGATGTGCAATGGGTAACCCTGTCGGACCATCGTTTGCTATTTTGTACGTAGCATCTATTGAGTAGAGATGTATAAACACAAGCTTGTTGAAGCCACTTCACTATCTCGGATATATTGATCATGAACTGATAGTGTGGAAACATTCAGCTGAAGAACTCAACGTATTTGTAAAGTATCTGAATAGCGTAGGGTCTCTAAAATTTACTATAGAAGAATGTTCCAGTAAAACGGTGTCATTTATTGGAGTACAAATATTTGTAATTGATAACTCCTAACGCACGCGGATCCATCGGAAATCTACTTGGAAACCTGTATACCTGTACGCATCGAGTAAGCACCCAGCCTACGTAAAGCGGAATATGATTGCAAATGAAGTGATGAGAGCAATGAATATTTGTTCTCGACACGTAGATTTTCTTGAAACATACGTACAATTACGTAAAGATTTGATGGCACGAGGCTATAGCTTTACTCAAGTAGAAAATTCTGCTAAAAGATATTTAAACGTATTAAGAGAAGACATACTGAAAGGTGAGCCGAGAGTGACCAAAACTGACATAAAAGTTATCGTATTTTAATGGCATCAAAAATTCAGACAACATTAAAGAGATATATAATTGACCATTACTGAGGCCAAGAACATTTGTTTAGAATACCATCTAATCTTAATATCTTTTTTAAAGTGCCTCAAAAACTTCGGTTCATAGTAAGTAGTTCCAGATTAATGACAGATAATCAGATTTCCAGGATGCCAACTTCTTGTGCCGACAGACATTGCAAATGTTGCAGTGATATGGACTCAAGAGAATATTTTTACAGCTCAACGACGAAATCTAAATACGCAGTAAAAGGGATTAATAACTGCAAAACAAGTGGACTCGTTTACGTCCTGACCTGCAAAACATATGGAGTCCAATATGTCGGTGAAACTAGGCTCGCAATGAGTAGAAGAAGCAATCTCCGACGCTCTGAAATACAAACCGGGAAAATGAATGGCGGTAGAGCATATATTAATAAATAAAACTCAGAATTTCTTTATAACAGTTATCGAAAACCAGCTAAAGGATGATACTAAAATAAAAGAAAAAGAGCTGTTTTCTACTAGCAACTTATGGATACACTGGTAGGTTCAAAAGCAAAATCTGACTTGTCGCTACTAAAATCGTAGTGACGTCATATCGTTGTATTGTGCAGCTAGATTCTTCCAGAATTTTCTTATAAATATTCACAGATGTACAATGTATTTTTGTTGTAGTGTTTTTGATAAAGAACAGTAGTCCGAAACATGTAAAAATAAAAAGTGCAGATTATTCATGTTTTCAATTATTATTATTGCGATATATATCTGAAGTAATATAAGTGTCTTGAGCATATGCCTATTCACACATTGCGTATGATTACTATCTATTTGTAAAACTCTTCCGCTTAGCAGTTTGAATTTCTTTTTTTATAATATACTTACTATATATAAACTATATTTTGTTTGTTTAATTATTGAATTATACAAGCTTCCATGCTTTATATGTTTCTATTACATTGTCAAAATAACCTTAACGATTAGTAATATCATGCATTCTACTAGTACGTAAAACATGTTTACTTGTATTATATTTAATATTGTTTGGTATGCACTAATCTTTTCGTATAAATGTATTTTCTAATTTAAAATTATCATATTTTTGAATAAAATATCGTGATATTGCTTATTACAAATATATTTACTTTAATTGTAAAAATTAAAGTAAAATATTGCTTATTAAAGTTATAAATACTGTTTTGCTTATTACTGGTATTTTTTACTTAACTTGGTAATTAATATAATAGAGATAAATTTTCTCTCTTATTATATAAAAGTTGCTGGATTAAACTTGTTTCTACAGACAAGTAATAATATTTAAATAGGAAAAATGCTCTAAAGTATTGTTTCCACTTTATAAAATTATATTTTTTGACATAGGGAACGCATTATATTCAGCCAAATTAGTAATGAATAAATTATTCTATTACGCATTAAAAATTAAAAGACGAAATAATGCATTAAAATAGTAAAAATCATCATTGTTAGCAGATGCTACAACGGATCATATTTTTGACTCGTCGAAGGAGATATTTTGCACTGTTAAGTGCAGAGACTCAATAGCTCAAATGTTAATGATACAACACAGAAATGCTACTATATGCATAATTGTGAATTTTTTTCTAGTAAATGTGATATATTAATAAGTTTGCATTTAGGGATCTAGAAGTTTCTCACTGCATGTACTAGTGAAGGGTATATTTTACGAATAAACTAAAAATATGATGAAAGGGCTTATAATTGTCGTTTCTGTTGAATCATCGGCTAAGTAGGATAACTCCATATTAAAAATCACATGCAAGAATTACCATCTAATGTTTATACACTCGCTTTAAAACTTGAAGCGAATTCACGTTTTAATGTACCCAAATTTTTTGTATACTACGTTTTGTTAATTTGTGATTTAATTTGTTTTTTGGAATTAAAGATGTGCTTACTTCTTTTATGTTTGATGAATATTTGTTATATAAATCATTTCTGTTTTAAGCTGTAACGAGTGTAAAAGTTAAATATACTTCTCAATATCATGCCGTAAGAGGTTTGGACTGGAATGCACTACCAAGTCGTACAGTGATTGACATAGTATTATAGCGATTAGGTGTGTCTAATAATTGGGATACATCTACAGTACCATACGACGCACTCGACGACCAGTATTAAATTAGTCCACATAAAAATGTATTATAAAATATAGCATATAAAACTAGCTCCAGCTTTTTGCTTGTTATGCAAAAATCGGTAAAAACCTTTCGAGGAATATTTTTTAAACGTAGGAAACAATTAAAATAAATAATCCTGTAATTTGAAAATTAATTTTCTAATTAATAAAAAAATTTAAATATATTTTTATATTATAAAACATAAATATAAATAATTAATTTTTATTATAATTAATATAGTATAATTAGTTAATTAATATATTATTTATTTTGTATTTTTTATTTTAACTTTTTGCGGTTATAACCACTAAATATTGATGATTCTAATTATGGATGATTTCTAAAATGGGATTTTTTTTTAGAAAATAAAAAATTGGTTTACAATTTATTGTGCCGTTTCAGAAATGTTTCTAAAACAATATTTTATAATTAATGAATTGAAATACCTGCTTTATAGTTTCGATGTTTTCAACTTAGAATGTTTTAAACTAGTAAAAAGATAACTTTTCGAAATGGCACAATAATTAAGTTATAGCATCAAACATTGAACAGTTAACTATAAGCCAATGAGCCAAATCTATTTAATTTGGTAATTTCGTTGTTATTTATTATTGCCTTAATTCTCGACTATCATGTTAATATTATATCGCATAGGTAAAGCACTGGTCAAACAGGTTTTCAAACTGAAAGATAAGAAAAACAAAACGTTCACCGTGGCAGGATGTTTGTGTAACGAAGGTCAACTAAAGCGTAGCGATCTTTTCCATGTCATTCGGAATGAAACAACAATTCATACTAGTAGGTGCTATCTGAAAACTGACTTTGCTTGCTCAATGTGTGCTTTAATAGTGTATGATATGTTCTATAATTTGCAAGTTAATAATTATAGATTTTCTTAATAACTAAACAATCACTTGAGAAGAAAATAAACAATTAGAACAGAAACAAAGAAAAAAGTCCAGAACATTGTCATTTTTTAGCTTCTTTGACTGCCTTCTTCATGCAGTCGTTCCGGGATCAGTTCCCACCAGCTTACACCAATTCGTCATTTTACGATTGAGCCATTCAGAGGCTGTCACACATATGAAGGCTTAATTACAACACATGATAGTCGGTACTCTCGACATAGGGAG
This sequence comes from Pomphorhynchus laevis, assembly GCA_012934845.2. Classification (NCBI taxonomy): domain Eukaryota; kingdom Metazoa; phylum Acanthocephala; class Palaeacanthocephala; order Echinorhynchida; family Pomphorhynchidae; genus Pomphorhynchus; species Pomphorhynchus laevis. The sequence goes on along the minus strand of WNNJ02001070.1, from coordinate 156,096 downwards.
CTTCAGAAATTTTATTCTTTGTTCTGGAGAACATCCTTTTGAAAATAGGACTAATCCTGAGATTTCCAAAGTACTTCAAAGGCGCACCTGATTATTCCCTCTTAATGACAGATGTTGGGCCCGTTTCAAGGCCTGTCTAGCTCTCTGCAGGATACACTTGAAACGATTCAAGTCTGCTCTGGCTGTCCATCTAACCATGATGGTGAACCTCAGGTATCTTACTCAATGTGCGAAGACTGAAAGTGTTTGATTGTATAGAATGGAGAAGAGAGCTGAGAGTGCTAATCGCTGTAATTTTTTCTTTATTGCAAAAACTCCAATGAAAGATTACCACCTGCGCCTTGAAAAGATTGAGAAGATTTGAATATTATCTGGTCTTTTAATCTTATTAATAATTGGCTGATTTTAGAGACTACACCTTTGACCAGTGTCAGAGAACAGGGATGTGGTATCATCAGCGTAAACTGACGTACCTCACTTACTGCTGAACGGACGTGGTGATCTTTAACAAACCCATAAAAGCTTGGTAGGATTAAATTTTGTCTGACTAAATGATCTCGGATTTTACGCGCAAGCGCTTTTTCGTAAATGGAGATGAAGGAATTTTGAATCGAAATGGGCTGTAGGTCTTTAGGATAAGTAAACGTATTCTTTTGTGGTAACAAAATGTGAACACTAATGTATATACCGGCAATGTCAGAAGGGGAGGGATAAAATCAACGTGACGGCGATCTTCTTTCGCTGATTGTCTGCCAAACGCTGACAGGCATGAGTGGAAAACGGCGCATGAGTTTTGGAGGTTCCCGTTAATGGTCCCCATGAGTTTAGGATATATATGACAGATAAATCTCTACTCCTTAAGTTATTCCATGAAGGGATTGGTTGTAGTGAGAGAATGGCTCCATAATCGTGAAGGGAAATCTACTCCTTCAAAACTTTATTAAGGCCTAAGTTCCAAATTCAACCCGATGTTTCTCCTTCTAGCAAACAAATTTATCTTTCTTGTATGTTTTGCAGAATGGAGACTTAGAGGGATTAAGGCGAGCAATGTTCGTCCTGTTCATACTCAATTAGAGTCCATATGTAGAGGTTTAATATTATTTTGATAGAGACTGCCTGATGGAAACAGATTGGGAACGTGTGGCATGTTGATAGGACCTGGAATTTTGTGGAGTGAAATTGAAAATGCGACCTTTATAGGTAGTCGAAAGGATCTAGGTAGCTTGCGAATATAGGTATAACTCTTCTATAACAGAAAAGAGCTTGATAGCTACTTGAAATAGGGCCACACTGCTTGAATTAAAGTGAAACCTCCTCTTTAGCAATGTATCTTTTTTTAACCCCAACGAAATAGGTCGTACGAGATGGACAATTCTTGGCACGGCGGCTTACTACAAAAGGGCTTAATCAGTCATTTCTCATTTATCAGTAGACTGTTGTGAAGTGAATTTATCGATGCTCAATGAAAGATCGGGGAAGTGGTGTATGTATTAGGTATTTGTTCCCGGCTCTGCAGAGCGCAGCTTTAATCTAACGACCAGTTCTGTTGTTGAAGTAATCAAGTAACATGTCAAAACCGCTGCCTGATAGGCGATCAAAATGATCGCAATTTTTGTGAATCTTCACTGGTCAAATATTTATGTTGGCTATGCTGATACATTTCCCTTCTTTACATAGTGTTATCGTTAAACAGGGCAGGCCTGGACGAGAATAGTTAAGTACGATGGATGCTATTAAGTGTCTTCTCTTCTCCTTGGGAATTGAAGAGAAGTATGGATGAACTATGTACACAATATAATATGCGGTTATGTACATTGGTATAAATCGAGTAATATCCTAAGGTGATCGAATTACATTCGCATCTCGACCAGATAAAGGCAAAGAGCAGAAACACCTCTTGAATTCTAATAAAGGATGTTCATTGAAAAGAATCTTGACTACTTCCCATTGTTTGGCTTACGGGATATTTACTACTTCTCATTGCTAGAGAGACCGACTAGCCGTGCCTAGCTGTGAGAAGTATACCCTTCCCACTATCGGAGCCAATAGCCAGCCCATTTACCCCACCAGCAGTGTTTCGGGTAGATAGAAGTGGAGGGTTCTCATCATTTTCTCGCTGAAAGTAATATTGGATGCGTCTTTAACATCCTTGTTCACCCATCTGTTTTCTTTCGTTTGTAACTTTATGATTGGTGGGTGCTTGTTTAAGAGAGAAGATCGCTTGTTTGATGTCTTGTCAAGCAAGGATTTCGATGTAGCTATGTAAAAAACGAGTTGAGGAGGTTACAAATAGTTGAACCCACAAGTTTTTCCAAGCTTTTAAACGTCTCTGCATTTTTTATATTTTTGTCATGCGAACGACGTCATTCATCTTAATAGTGGAGAAGGAACTTGAGCAGTTTGAACAAACTTGTGAATGTATGTACGTTTAGTATATGACGATCACGGTAAGATTTAAAGTCTTGACATGTCCTAAACCAAACCAGATAGTTTAACCCTAAACCTTTTTGTATATTCGATTATTATTTGATAAGTATACACGAAATAAAATTGACCGCTTGTTTGAACAAATCAAACGGTGATCAAAAACGTTTATAAACAAAAATTAAGGAATTTAGTATAGCGTTCTGGTTCAATGAAGATTTCAAGATTATTAAAAATTCTAAACTACGATTGAACACATAATATTTAAATTAAGGAAATAAGACCAGATGACAATTAAATCAGCTAACTGAGTCCACGTAGTTAGACTGTGATCGTTATATACTGAACGTACATACATTCACAAGTTTGTTCAAGCTGCTCAAGTTCCTTCTCCATTATTAAGATGGATGACGTCGTTCGCATGATAAATATAAAAAATGCAGAGACGTTTAAAAGCTTGGAAAACCTAATGGATTTTTTCTATCTGTGTTCGCTAATATAGTATAACGGATTACAAAGTAACTGCATGCGACAGATACAAGTCTGTATATACATTCATAATAGAATGAGGCTATTAAGTAAAGTTAATTCTCAAATCATCTTTAAATGATAAAATTGAATTTGGTGAATTTGGTCTACTCTGCACATAATTTTTGAATACATGCAGATTATTTAGTTATTAGCTAATTTTCGTGACAAGCAATTTTTGAAAACATTAAAATTATCTACCATTATGTTCAATCTCGTGATAATTGTTCCACAATCGATAACGTCTTTGTCGAGATCAACGACACCGATCTGAATTAAAGTATGTTAGAACAAGTGATGCAACAACAATCTCACTTTTATTGATGTAAGTATTGATTAAGACTTGAACAAGCAATGGCAAATGACCGTTTAGCGAAAATATCAAGGCCGTATACCGCTCATACATGCTCGTAGTGCACATCCCTGCAAGGTAAAGAGACTAATGATACGAAATAAACTAACCTGATACAAAAATATTTGCTCAACACCAGAGGAATATATACGAAAATAGCAGTGAATTTTACGAATCAGGTTATAAGTTGTGGATATCGACGCGTAAATATAGATATACAGTTAGTGGAGGGGGCAACAATTGCAAGGAATTAAGTATTGTATCGCACATTGTCGAAACAAAAAAGAAGTGACATTCACACAACGAATGATAGTCGATTTTCACCTTGCCCTGCATGGATTGCAGGCTGATCTTAATAAAAGTTTAAAAAGATCATTACTTCATACTGGGTGTAATGGTAATATACAAATTGTATATAAAAGAAACCAAAAATTAAGACAAATCTTATCCTTAAAAGATTATGTCCCAGTGAGTGAAGTAGGAACATTTCGCTGCAACGACAAAAAAAGGTGTTGGTGTTGTCACGACATTTTATCTCGAAAGCAGCAAATTTGACAGTACTATTACATAATTAAAATGTACAACACTTTGTAAAGAAACATGCAAAACAAGAAACTCAGCATATTAGCACTGAGGCAAAACTAGCAGCCAATTAAATATTCGGATGAACGAGATACGAGCTGATATTAAAACTAGAAAAACCGGCTGTGATGGAGCAGCAACTCATTGTATAGAAAATCCATTACACACCATGAAAATCAGGATCATTGAAAGTAACTTTTTAAGTGAGAAACAAAGGAAGAAACGAGAGCACAACACTGGATTGCACAGCTGATGACAGACTTCAGTTAAATACCAATAATCAGTGCCGTCTTCCGTGATCATCGATTAAATAGAATTATGTTCATACTCAGATTACTTTCTTTTGTTGTAATGCACATGTTCTTTGTTTTTCATGTAGAAACTGACGAAGGCAATCTGAAGTCGGAAGCTGTGTTGGTTCTCTATTTATTATTAAAAAATGTATATATTATATTAGTGCTTTGACTTGTGTAGTAGATACTTAATTGATTAACAAAAGTCGTAAATAACTCAGTATATAAATATTTCTAAATATTAAGAAATATTTCAAGAAATATTTAAGAAATAATATTTAAGAAATATTTAAGAAACAAATTACATTAATTTTTGGGCAATGGAAAGTGGTTATATCTATATATTTATATTTATATATTCAGGTACAGCGAGTTCGATGAAGCATCACAAGGACGATGTGTCTATTATCGAAAATGGCATGGAATGTGGAATTTCGTTAAGAGACGACACTGTTGATTTAGAGCCTGGTGATATTCTTACTTGCTTCAAGCTGGTGGCCAAACAGGATAAAATCATCTGGATTCACAACTTTTAAAATTCTGTTGTTTAATCTTCTTTCGTGAAAATATGTAGTAAATAACGTTTTTAACTAATTGAAACTTGCTGCTGTTTTGGTAAACATGTAAAAAAGCAAAATAATTCTATAATTGTAATATTTTCAGCTAACATTGGTACGATGTCTGCGTAATTACTACTAATCAACCAACATTATTAGCATACCTCCTCTAATGTAGCAGTCGAAAACCAGCCTATTAATAATAAACCTAAGATGCTTTTATTCTTATATTTTCGCAGACACTTCAATGTGCACTGATAGACCGAATTCGCTTTGAACCATCTAGGTCAAGATCAGCATCTGTAGCAATCAATTATTGATAAAAAGGATAGCTTTTTATACGTACTAAATCAACGACAATTTTGAACAAGATTGTCATTGATTTTAAGTTTTATCGTTTGTTGTAACCTTATTTTTCTGCGCAAAGTTCGAGTTCGATTTGCTTATATGTTCCAGAATGTTTGATTTGCTTATATATTCCAAATTGTTTGATTTGCAAATCTGTTCCATAATATTTGATTTGCTTATTTCTTGCATAATATTTGATTTGCTCATCTGTTCCAGAATGTTTGACTTACTTGTCTCTTCCAGAAAGTTTATACTTATAATCACGTATTGAAACTAAATGTAGTTATTAATTTTATGACATTTATAAGTTGTTCACTTGTTGTTTTGTTCGCTTAGCAATCACAAATTAAAGTCTACACGCTCTAGAACATATTTTGCTATAAATTCATGATGATGATAACATTTAGCATTCTAGGTTCTTACCCTGATTTATTTTTTGTGAAAACAAGTTTCGGTTTCTATTAATAAACTACAAATATTAATTAGAAGTAGTTATCAATTTTTGTTTATTTAACGAATACCCCTGACAGATATGGATATATTCGCGTTCCTCTAAAATTGCAACTATTGCATTCAAGTTTGATATCGCATTTTTATCATTAATGTATGGACGTCCTTACCTAATGCATCGTTTGTCAGACACTACATATTACATTCGCATTACTTCGTAACTGGCAAAAAAAGATTTTTTAGTGCAATTTATACCTGAATGCATACACAAAAAGTCATTGAACATTTGATTGTATATTATCATGTTGTATCTAAGCACAATAAAATTAAATAAACCCATATGCAATATTAGATTGGCTAATTGATAACAAGCAATTCTTAAAATTGTTCTTATATATAATAAGAACACGGGTATGCTTAGTAAACAACCGTCCAGGATTTCTTACCAGATACACCATTCATAGAAAATAGTGTTGTTTGATAGACTGAACTTTGATTCACGACTTTCAGTCACCATGTCACTTATAGACGACCAATGAGTACCTGGCAACACTCATCAGTAGAATGAAGTACTCACCGGCCGTTTCGATTGCCTGTGTGACATTGTGAATAAAGGCGTTTCCGACACTTTGCTTAATTGACTGATGCTTACGCTCTTAACCAGATCGAATTGCTGTGCGGACCATCCTTAAACACTAGGCAGAGGTTGTTGCTGAATTGTCGTTGCACTCGTTGGATCCTAAATGGATGCGGCAGGTATAATAGTAGTGCACGGATGTGCTGAGTAGACAACGGTCCAGGATTTCTTACAAAATACGGCATTTATACTAAATGGTGTTGCTTGATAGACTGGACTTCGATTCACGACTTTCAGTCATCATGTCACTTCTAGACGACCACTTCAGCATCGAAATGATGGAGTATCCGGCAACACTCATCGGTAGAATGAAATACCCACTGGTCTTTCGGTTGCCTGTGTGACATTGTGGATGAAGGCGTTTCCAACACTATGCTTAATTGACTGAGGCTTACGCTCTTTACCAGATAGAATTGCTGTGCGGACCATCTTTAAACACTAGGCAGAGGTTGTTGCTGAATTGCTGCTGCACTCGTTGAATCCTTAATGGATACGGCATATGTAATGGCAGTGCACGGATGTGCTGAGTAAATAACGGTCCTGGATTTCTTGAGAAATATTGATCTTTATAGAAAATGTTGTTGCTTGCTATACTGGACTTTAATTCACGACTTTCAGACACAATGTCACTCTTAGACGACCACTTCAGCACCTCCTTTGACTTCTGCTCCTTCCTCGTGGATGTTATTCTCTCGTGTAATCATCTGCTCATTAATTTACGACACTTAACCTTTATGCCGTGCTTTAAATGCCAAATCCGATTCTATTTAAACAATTTAACTAATTAGTATGCTTAACTTTTTGTTTTTTTGTTTGGTAGCAGACTTGTAAGCGTGTAGCTGGCACGCATTTTCCGCCTTAAATCAATAAATAAATTATTTAACTTGAATGCATCTGTGAGCTGAAATTTTTCTGGTTGTGGCACAATATTATCATCACAGGTATTTCGTTTCTATTCTTGATACAGCAGGACGCTACTAATCAGCCTGGGTGGGTCTCATCAACTGCTGACCTAGACCTACATTTCACGTTTCGACCCTTGTTATCTGCTTTCTCCGTACACTGATGCTGATCGGATTTGAACTCAGGACGTATGTATCTTGATTCAACGCCAACATCTACTTGGCTGGCAATAAAGGTCGAAACGTGGAGGTCTGGGTCAGCAGCTGATGAGACTCACCCATACTGATTAGCAGCGTCCTGCTGTATCAAGAATAGGAACAATACCTAAGAGGATAATATTGTGCCACAACCAGAGGAAAAATAAATTATTATTGCACGTAATGTTCGGACCATTGCACGCACAACATCTCCCGGGTACATTATTGGTCGACATATTCAACTTGATTCTTTCGCTAAATTGTGTAGTATAAAATTATTGAATTAAAGTGATATGAAGAGAATTGTCAGCAGATATGAAAAAAACTAAAATAAAGAGGATTTATTTTAACGTGGCAAATGCGTGCCAGCGCACGCTTACATGACCACAACAAAACAAGACTGTGAATAAGGTGTCGAGAAGGTGTTAACGGAGGAGGTGTTTGAATGTGATAAAGGAGGGGGCGCGGCGGACGTGACCACAACAAAACGAGAAGGACGGGACGTGGGGTGTCGGGGAGTGAAGATGACATGGAATGGGAAGTGTATATGGTGGCAGGGTCGGTGGGTGGAGAAAGGACATTAGAAACGACGGGGGTAGTTTGAGTTGACGTGTTGAATGTTGATATGTGCTTATTAGAAAGGTTGCAGATTAGTTTGTTGGCACAAAAACCACATACAAAGTCTTCTTTAGCCTTATTCGTGTCGCAGGTGATAGTTGTCCAGACGCTGCAGTCGTGTATCGAGCACTGTACTTGCAGTTGTCCATAGTTGGTGTCGGTCTTAGTTGTTTTCTTTAATTGTAGCAGATCTGAAGAGAATTGCCAGCAAATATGAAAAGAATTATCAGCTGAAAAATGGGATTGTCTGCAGATCTGAATCTAAAGTTTAAGAAATTGCTAGAAAATAAAAATACTGATATATAAAATAAAATAAAAATTAAATTCATTGGTAAATAAAATAAAAAATATTTTGGTATTGAATCTTCATTATTAAATACATTACGTTTTTATAAAAACAACGAATTGAAAAATGATTGGGCTTAACAATGCATAAGTACGTCCTTTACTCTAAAATTTGTAATAATTTTCGAAGAATAAAAACCGTAGTATAAAAATAAAGTTAAACCTGGAAATGTTTCTAATACAGATGTCGACCTCTATTTTGAATAAGTAACTAGTCTATCAAAATTTATAACAAACGCTTTTTGATCAAAAAATAGATTTGTCATTTTTTTGATTTGCCCCCAACACACCAGGTGCATATAATCATGAAATGTTCTAATCATGATATATTAAATCTACGAAGATTGAACAATCGGCATTTTATATTATTTTTACATTTTTAATACAATTTTTTCGGACCCGCAATTTGACAAATTGTCAAAATAAACTATTTGCTGGAACACGTATATAAAGTCTAAAAAGTATCATATTTTGTTTTGCTTATATATGTACCAACTTATCTAAACTGATCTTTCATCCATTCTCCTTTGAAACATTGTAAATATTATTGTATTCCTCTTAGTTCAAAAATATATAAATATATAGAGTTTTCAGCTTTCATAAGAGACGGTCGCTCTCAGATATGCAATAACAAGCTGTAGGCTTAACTTGAATATGATGTAAAGTTTTCGAACGGTTTAACAACTTAAATCCTAATACGACCAAGAGGTTAATTGTACATTTATTTTAGAATGATGTTCGCTCCTCTTACGTAAACATACTTTTTATGAGTAAGCTTTTAAAATAGCTACTGTCCCTAAAGGTTTCGTCATATGTAACTGCTCTTTGTTATGAATCCATAAAGTACATAAAATACCTCGATCGTTCAAAGAAGTGTATTATCCATATTAGTAGCAGAATAATTTACAGCAAAGATATAATACATAGGAACAGTGTCATAAAATAAAACAAAAATAAATTAATTTAAACAAAAATCTATTTTATTTTTAAAATAAAACTTGAAAAATACTTGAGATAAAAATAAAATATATTAGCTCGCACCGCTCTTCAATCAAATACAAAGTCTACTTATTCTTGCTTAAAAATAAAATTACTTACATTAAATATAATAGTTTATTCTACTTCGCTTTTGAAGTTTCCAAAAATGCAACAAAGAAAGTTGATACAAAATAAATAAAGGATTTTATAAAATACAAAAACTCTATGCATGAATATGAAAATAACATATGGTGAAGATGGACAAAATGCTATAAAATATCAATAATCTTCCTATTTGTCGTCTTCTTATAATGACAGCAAGGGGGATCAGATCCGTCCTGCCTATACCAGTGCACCGCCTTCCGTCTGAACTATTGAGGGTCTCTCACACAGCTGAGGGTTCAGTCGAGGCGTACTATGGTAGGTAATCTCGAGACGAGGAGTTTAAGAAATCTAAGTCTTTGCTCTGAGGGACGTCCTATAGAAAAGAAGACTAATCCCGAAATTGCCAAGGTACACAAGAGGTGCACCTGAGGTTTCACACTTAATGACAGATGCTAAGCCCGTTTCAGGGCCCATCTAGCTCTCTTCACTACACTTTTGAATTTAATCAAGTATGGTCCGGTCGACCATTTAACCGTACTGGTGAACCCCATGTATTTTACTCGACTTGTGAAGGTAGAGAGTGGTTGATTAGTCAATATGGAAGATAGAGCTGACAGTGATAATCTCTAATTTTTTATTTGTCGCAGATGCGCTATGAAAGACAACCACCTGCGATTTGGGCGAATAAAACCATTTTGGTTTCAGTTTAAACACTCCAATATATTTTACATTGTTGAAGTTGGATACAGGCTCACTCTAATGTCTATCTCGGAGGACGCTATTTTAAGACAGTCAATCGGAAAGTCGAACGTTCGACTTAATCGATTTAATGTAACGCCAGATGAAGCCATGAGCCAAAAAAAGTATAAGCTGTGGAAAACGAAACTTCAACTATGTCCTGTCGATCAACGACATCACGGATAAGCTGGAATACTTATTTATTAATGTAGACCAACAAATCTACGAGTTGATTGAAGATTCGAATAACTACGATGAAGTTATGGCCACACTAGATAAAATCTACATCAAAACACCAAACGAAGTACTGGCGCATCACGTACTATCTGTCCGAAGTCAGAAGCACGAAGAAGACATCGATATTTACGTTCAATCCCTACGATTTCTAGCGAAAGATTGCAACTTCAAAGCGGTGACAGCAGAAGAATCAAAAAACAATTACATAAGAGATTCCTTCATCCGTGGACTCAAGTCTGATACGATAAGACAGCGTCTTCTATAATTCGCCTAACTGGATCTCGAAAAAGCTATTTACATCGCGAAATCATTGGTAATGGCGCAGCAAAGTGTCGAGTTATATTACCGACGAGAGGACTCACTTCCGGATCAACGAGTCGAGATTGCACAAGTCAGCACGAACTCCAAGAGATGTGAAAAGGGACCGCCACATTATAATCAAGAAAGTGATAAGGAACAATGCCTAAATCGTTTCGATAAATCGACCAGCACCAGCATAAGCTACAACAATCAATCGAAGACATGCTTCTTCTACGGAGGCAACTTACATAATCGAAGTAATTGTCCTGCTCAACAAGCGAGATGTTTTAAATGCGGCAAGAAGGGTCACTTTTCCCGTGTATGCGCATCATCAAAGTTTCAACAATCAGCGTTTTCATCAGTTATCCTCTCAACTGTCAATAACTCAAAATCTCAACTGAAGGCAGAAATCTTTATATGTGGAAAGCCTGTGACAGCACTCATCGACACCGGCAGTTCTTTGAATTTTATCGATAGCAAGATTGTCGCTTTGTTAAAGCTAAGGAAGCTCAATACTATGACGAGGGTTTACCTAGCTTCAGAAGCTATCAAGACCGTTCATGCTAAGTGCATCGTTGATTTTCAATTTCAAGGAAAATAATATGATAACGCTGAGCTTTACGTGTTGCCAGGTTTATGTACGGAAGTGATATTGGGATTGCCCTTTCTTAGGCTACATCAAACATTGGCCATCGAATTTACAGGTTCTCTGGAAAGCATCGAAATGGCCGCGTCTACATCAACAGGCATAGCACCGCCCAAGCTCTTCAGGAACTTATCTCCCAACGTATTCACGATCGTAACCAGAATCAGGTTTACTGAACAATAACATCATTGAGCCCAGTTCGTCTCAGTGGAAAGCCCAGGTTGTCGTTGTTCCGAGGAAGACGGGCCGAAAACGTCTTGTTGTCGATTTCTCGCGAACCATAAATCGATATACGTATCTAGACACATATCCCCTCCCAAAAATATCCGATATCGTAGGTCAAATATCTAAGCATCGTTATTACTCGCTTGTCGACCTTGAGGAGGCATACTACCAGATCTATATAGATCCACAAGAAAGACCATACACCGCGTTCGAAGCAATGGGTAAGTTATATCATTTCAAAAAAATACCAATGGGAGTGACTAACGGAGTATCTGCTTTACAGCGGTACATAAACAACTTGATCGATTCAAATGAGCTTAGAGGCGTCTACTCATATCTCGACGACATTATAGTATGTGGCAAGACCAAAGTTAATCATGACCTTAATTTACAAAAGCTTAAGCATTCGCTAAACCTCCTGGGGTTAAAGATAAACTACAGAAAGTCAATTTACAGCTTAACAAAAATACTAACTCTCGGATATGAAATTGAATACAACACACTACATCCTGATCCAGATCGTCTCTCAGCTTTGTGTAAATTAAAAATTCCTGAAGATATAACGGCCTTGAAGAGATTATTAGGATTCTTCTTATATAATAGCAAATAAATCAAAAAATTTTCATCAAAGGTTTCTGTGCTGACGAAGCAGAATTTGCGCATCCGAGTGATATAATAGAAGCAATCAAGAAAGACATCATCGACGCGTGTATTTTTACGATTGGTGACAATTGTCCTTTTTCAATTGAAACGGACGCATCCGAAAACGCCATCGTAGCAACATTATTTTAGAGTAACCAACCAGTGGCGTTCTTCTCATGTACACTGAATATGCATGAAAAACGACACCATATCATCGAGAAGGAAGCATATAATTGAGACTCTTCTAAACTGGAGGCATTTCCTCCTTCCTCGACCATTCACCTTTCTTACGGATCAGAAATCTGTCGCATTTATGCTTGATAATAAACGATACGGGAAGATAAAGAACGATAAAATCGCGCGATGTAAGATGGATTTATCGAATTTTCCACACAAAGTGCATTACATACGTGTATTCGAAAATATTTAAGCCGATGTTATGTCAAGAGACGTATGTGGAGCAATTAAGAACTTAAGCAACCTCGAAGAAATCCACACGAGATTACTGCACCCCGGAGTTACCCGGATGCTGCATTTCATTCGTACTCACAATCTGCCGTTTTCTGTTGAGGATGTTCGCGCAACAACTTCTCAATGTAAAACGTGTTGCCTAATCGAGCCCAGATTCTTCAAGCCATATTACGATCAGCATCTGATAAAGGCGAGTTCGCCTTTGAAAAGGATATCCATCGATTTCAAAGGGACACTGCCAAAATCAACACGTGGCTTCACTTATCTTTTCACGGGAATCGATGAGTTTAGTCGTTATCCATTCGCGTTTGCGGTGAAAGACACGTCGACTGAGACAGTCATCGAATGTATTCGCAAAATAATCGCGTTCTGCGGATGTCATCAATATATTCACTCTGATAGAGGAACTGCTTTTCAATTAAAAGATTTCGCGGACTTCTTGAACCAACTAGGGATTGACAGTAGTCAGACAACGCCATATAGGCCTCAGGCCAATGGACAGTGTCAACGATTGAATGGGACATTATTGAACACAATATTATTGGCTTTAGAGGCGAACAAGGAAGATATCTCAAAGTGGGAGAGAGTACTAAACGATGCACTATAATCGATTCGAGGTCTGCTTTGCACTGCTATAAAGTACACACCTCACAACAAATTCTTCGCCTTTCCTCGACGATTTACACCACCGCTTAACCTCCCGAAATGGTTGACGTATTCGGACAACGTTCTAATTAAGAACTATAATCGGCATTCTAAATACGATCCAACGGTTCAGAGAGTGAGACTTTTGTATTCCAGTCCAGCTTATTCAACTGTTGAAGACGCAGCAGGAAAGATCCAGAAGGTTTCGACACAAAACTTGGCAAACGAGGGAAATGATGATGCAACGAAAGACGACGAGGCAAATAAGGACGATGCAGCTGACACGCCTGACTACGACACGACCACAATCGATTACCAGAAAGGAAATGCGGAGGTCAAAGTCACATCCCCTGGTCCTTTAGTGTTTCGACGAACCCAACGCATCGGGCCTATACTAACCAGGTATATAGATTGACAAAACAAGGAAGCTGTGAAGAATGTTGTATTTTATGTCTATCTTACTTATAGCACTATTTTTAGTTGTTAAATAAACCCACTTTGGTTTCAGTTTAAACACTACAGAGAATAAGATTAGATTGGTTCAGCTGGTCTTTTAATCTTAAAAAGAAACGGCTGATGTCCAAGACTGCATATTTGCCCTGCGTCCAGATAACAGGGTGTGATATCATCAGCGTATACCACTAGATGTTGATCGTGTTTAGATTTCTTAAAGAGTACGATAGAAACAGCAAGATATTAGATGAAAGCATTCTAATACAAAAGAAAAATATCAACAAAGAAACGTTGGACTATACTGAGATACAAGGGGTTTGTGATATTGAAGGTTGTTCACGCTGGAAATAATGAAAATCGTATTGCTTAGGGCGAATTTACTTCTGGAATTTGTGCAACACGTAAAATTAATGTGAAGAAATAATTTATAACCTCCACTAGCAAATTTACAAAATAACAGTGACTGGATATATAAATCGTTGTGATATTAACTTCACAAATGATGTGAAGCAGATACCAGTATATCGCTATTTTACACTAATCAGACAAGGATTCTCTATTTAAAGCAGATATCACTCTTCAGGACGAAACATCAATGGACGAGGGGGCATCGACGAAAACAAGGAATTAAAATCAATCAACAATAAGATCAGGTAAGTGAGTCTACGTATTTAAGTTATTTATAAATTAAACAATCATAAATAAAAATAAAATAACTAAATAATAAATAATTAAATAATTTTGAATAATTTTATAATTTTAAGATTTTATATAGCATATTAAGCTAAAATTTATAAATGAAATTTAAAGTAAAAGTCAGATTTTATTAATTGACTAATAAATAATAGACGATGTATCATAATAAGGATTTGATGTCATCAGGAGGAACTGCTATGCAATAAGGTTTCGGCCCCTATTACTCGACCAAACATAGCATCGGGGCCAAACACGGGCTAATGACGTATTTCCTTTGATGAAGTTATATTATCTAGTATCTTAATACAAAGTATATTATTTATTATCCATCCATAAAAATTTTCTGCTTAAAAGATAAAATTTATTTTTAATATTATTGTGTTTATTTATATATTTTACTATTTTCTGTTTGATGGTATTTTTATAGTAACCTAGTTTAAAATATGCATATATTAAATCATTTAAATGATTTTGAAGAAAACCAATATCATTACAAATTGTTGCAATTCTTAAAATTTCATTATTTAATGTATTATATTTTATATTATATAGTATGCATGAATGCTCATGCAAAAATATGTTTCTTAAATCACTACATTCATATGTTGTGTTTATATTTAAATCATTATAATTAACTTCTTTCATCAGTAAATCATAATAAAGCTTTTTGCATATGACGACAAAGTTGTTACTAGCTTTATCAATAATTGTTATTATATAGTTATGCTTTAATTTAGTAAGTTCTTTATACATATCTTTATTAATTTGATCTTTCCTTTTATAATTGTTTGTTATTTTCATTTTCTCTCTAATTTTATTTAATATATGTTTTCTAAATGTTTATCTTTGATGTATTCAAGCTTTTACTATTAACCAGTTTACAAAAGTAAGCATTTAAGTTATTATTTAACGAATTGTAAATTTTATTTCTATTGTTATTATTTAATCTATATTTATACCCCTTTGATAGCATTTTCCTTAATTCATTGTTTTCAATTAATTCTAGATTATGGTTACATATATGTTTATTTATTTTATCAAAACTAAGACTGCTGCAGTCAACTACTAAACCACACACATGTTGCAATACAGCTCATAGTTCAGAAAATAAGTGATTAACTCACTAAGGCCACCAACAAATTGTGGCAACAAAAGATGACAGATAATTGTACAGTTTGCAAAATTTTAATTCCTCAGATTTTGTTGTTGAATTAAACAAAGAACAATTTAGTACTTGCAGTACGTGCAATGGTGATAAAGCTGGAAATGAAGTACGCGGGACTTTCGTTGAGGAAAGTCATCATCCAAGTCAACATCCGTATCATCCAAACTATCAAAATCCATACTAACCAGCGAGTACATATGCGGATTCTGTGCTAATAAATTGATATCATTGTCAACTAATTTCAGCTATACCGAGCATAGTGCTATCGAAATAGTGGCTGAGTCGCATAGTAAACATCAATCGGATTATAATTAGAGTAATGCCTCCGAGCAAAAAACCATAATGTTCTATTGGATCAACATTTGCTTGTCAAGTAAAAACCTATATGATGATATAAGTCTTGGCTGTTAATATAGACATATTGATAATAATCTAAGTTCTGGTTCTTACAACCATTATGATCATCCACGGTTATATCCGGTATGCACACCTTTAAACTCTGCTAGTTATCAAGAATCACACACGCAGCTAAGCCAAAACTCAAGCTGTACACTCTTTAAGAAATTCGACAAGCGATATTGAGAATGAAAAACAAATTATATTACACCGTACATCAAATTAACGGTCCATAAATAATTGAGGTGATAACAATCCTGATTTCTATAAACTACAAACGTAAGATCCTCCACTCTACCAATTACGAAAACAAATCAGCCAATAATGCGTATCAAAATAAATTGTTATCACCTTTCTCATCAAATAATCCACTAAATGACAGACCTCATTCAGCTGCGAATAGATAACATTTGCGAGTCTTCGGCAGTTAATAACCAGCATCGATAATGATGATTTAGAGAACGTGCGATCAATCTTCTCTCTTATTCTATCTGATCATGATCCAGTTACATTTTCCAAAAAGTGTAATTTTCTTAGTTTTTTAAACTTGAAAAAAAACAGATAAAAATATAAAATCAACCTTCTTGTCAGTTCCGCTCGCTACGCTTGCTGAAATCATCGCTCATCGCAAAGGCTTATATTCTGCTAATCTAACTGGGCAACAAGTTTTCGAAATAGCATTTTCACACAGATAACATCTAAGTAATTACGATAATTGAATTCACATACCATATACCGAAAATTCACAAATCATATACCGAAAAGAAGCAAGACTGCAAACATCCACACCAGACAAGTCACAAAAGCCCATACTTATACCACTTTACAAGTACGCTGCAATGGAGTAGGATTTTAACTACAGTATGCGCTGCTAAAACCGTGGACTGCGATAACTATACAAGATACAGGGATGAACCATCGACTACAACAATGACGCTCTCGAACGCAGAATACTCAGATGAGATGAACAATATAGTCATTCAAATTTTTGCAAATTCCAATTGCGTTGATTTACCAGAAACAGCTATTAATATGAGTATACGTCCTTCTATGTCAGTATCGAACGGTTATGTTTTAAGCATACCGTTGGAATGCAGTGAAATGGAATATTCAGATTATGCATATTGTCAACAACCTTATGTGACAAGCCAACTTCTTATTCTTTATTTATCCCTCTAGCTTTCAGCAGTCCCAATGTCGTTCGTACATTGCCCTTGAGGCGAATTTATCGTTATAATCTCTCATCTTTCAATCCTGTCTCTATATTTTCGTCATATGTACATACCTCTAATTGTACCTCGTTGCACTCGTCTTTACACTTTTATCGCTATTCTAGTCTGCTTTACTGATCCTTAAGTATTTAACCCTCTTTTGACTAATCCCATTACTCCTTTATTTCCAAATAAGAAATTACTTTCTCGATTTAAGTGTATTATTGTCTCCAATGTTGAACTCTTTGATTCCTATTCTCACTAAACCCATCTTGATACCGATATTTCCGTTTTCAATTCGCTCCTTGCAACGATTCTTCCTACTGATAATTCGTATATCTTCAATGTTGCCTCTCCACTTTCTGTGTATCGTCTTAATAAATCCGTTTCTGCTACCGCTTTTCATCACCCCCACTTTTAATAATGGTTCTTAGCAACCGTACCCAAGCGTCCTCTATCCTATCACAACGGTTTAAACTCGTGTCATCATCTTATGCTTGTTGTATTTTCCCATATCGTTCATCCTCTGAAATCTCTCAACTTTCCTCTGCTCGTCTTGAAAAGGGTCGACGCAAAGTGAATGGTGAGTTATTTCTTGCCATCAAAAATGTAAATGAAAATCTTCATGTAATGCACCTACGTCCAAAAATTCATTGCCGACCTGTTTCACCTCCTCATCTTCTTTAGCAAACAACGATATGATACAAAAAGTTCTTTTAGTCTGGCTCTTTTTAAAATCATTTCCGTTCTTCAAAACTGACTTACTTTTCGATCTCTTCTCACAAAAATCACTTGATCCTTTATGTCTAACTAAATCCTGGCATACACTGATTCTGGGGACCTTGCTATCCGTAACCTACGTTTTTTCGAATATTCTCTTGTTGACTCCGCTCTTATTATTGACTCAAGAAAATAAATTACTCCTAGTCATGTCGGAATAGTCGCCCTCGCTCGTATCCCTGCGTCTCTTGAGAAACTCGATTTCCCTTAACCTTGAACTACATTTGAATTGCTCTTTTTTAAATATTCATTTCCTTTTTCTCTTCAACTTACAATCATCCACCGCGCTGGTTCATCTCTACCGCCTTGCATCTTTTTCAATGAACTCGCTGATATACTATTAAATCGTTCAGTTCCTTATTAACCTTTAATTGTTCTTAATGATTTCTACATCTGTCTATATCGCTCTTCTGATTCCAATTCCGTGAAACTCGTCAGTCTTCTGTCCAACTTAAACCTTCATTTACTAATCACATATTCTTCGTTGCGTTCTTGATATTATCGCTTTTCCCAACAGTATTTTTGCATACACTTCTTTACAATCACAGATCCTGGTTTTTCCGATCATTTTATCATCACTGTTATTATCACTATTCAATGCACTCCCGTTCGCACCTTTACAATATTTTTATATTTTTCATATTTTTCGACCATGCAACTCCTCGACCTTACTCTCTTGAGCTCCGCTATCCTTCACTTTTCTCTTTTATCGCCTCATGTAACTTTTTTACAGCTGATATATTTTTCAACCATAGTCTCTCCATCATCATCAATTATATTTTAACCGGCCAAACCCGATTTCCTAAACGCTTCCATGTGCAACTTGGTTAAACTCCGACTGTAGAATTTCTAAGCGCATTCTACGTCATTCTTTTATAACCTGTCTTTGTTTTCTCAAACTTGGTTACACTGCTATATCTTGTCATCGTGATCACTACTTAAATCTTTGATATTCCCACCACTCTTCTACATGATAAACGTAAACGTTTCTTGCAAAATAAGACCACATCTTCGTCTGATCAAAAGTATACTTTGAAAACTTTTAATTACCATATTGCTCACTCTCCAAATGTTCAAATCTTCGATCCTCATGATTTACACTCTTATTTTCAGTCTAAAATCACCACGATCATCTCAATTCATGTAAATCAATGGTCCTCGTCTTGTTCATCATGCATATTTCTGTCTGAGCTCTTCTATTTTTTCATGTATCTTTTGACGAAATTTCTAAGTCTCTCCTCTCTTCGCCCAACATCTTCGCCTGCCGACTGTATCCTCACGTATGTGCTTAATTCCATTCATTCCATTATATATCCATCCTTACAACCCCTTTTCAACTTCTCCATCCGTAGCTACATTATAACAGAGAACTGAAAAAATGGCATCGAACGTCATCGTGTTAAGAAACTGTATATTGATCATTTACTACTATGTTCATACCACCCGATTTATCTTCTTCCGACCTTATATAAACTCCTAGAGCGTCTTGTTTATATCAAGTTAATCTATACCTTATTTCCTCAAATTTATTTTGCCTTTTTCAAAACGTTTTCAGTTATGCAGTTTAAGCTCACGATATGAAACTATGTAGTGTCGTAATCTCTATTAACCTGTCGTCTTCGTTCGACATTGTCGATCATTATATCCCACTCTCTCGCCTTCGTCACGACTATGGTTTCTCAGTTCTACTGTAGCCTAGTTCACATACTTTTTCTGTAAACGATCTTTTTGTGTTTACTCAAACTCATCTTCATCTCTCTTCTTATATTTCGCAAGGTGTTTCGCACGACTATGGTTTCTCAGTTCTACTTTAGCTTGGTTCACATCCTTTTTCCCAAACGCTCTTTTGTGTTTACACTCAATCTCGTCTTCATCTTTCTTCTTATATTTCGCACGGTGTTCCCCAAGGTTCCGTATTAGGTCTTCTCTTTTTCTTCCTTCTCGGCGACTTGTTTGTAATATCTTGTAACTATAACTTTCATTTGATGCAATATATCGATGATATATTCCTATACTGTCACATCATCATCTTTGTATCTGCGATCTCGCTACTTCCACAAATTGTCTTATGTATCTCCAACCATCTTGCTTGTAATAATAATCTTTCATCCCATCGTCTAGTTCTTAATTATGAAAAGTTCAAAATCATTCGGATCATCCCTCATCACCTCGACATATCCTCACCTACTTAATATATAAATTTGATAATTCTTCCAATCATTGGCATTCTGATTTCATTAGGTTTTCACTTCGATAATTTTATTTACTCGAACCTTGTATTCATTATTAAATCCGCTCTTATTTCCTCGTGATCTCCGTTGCATTCTTAGGCTGATCAACTTACGTTCTTGTCTCGTTCTTATATCGTCTCTCGTGTTTCCCAGAATCGATTATTGTCTTAGTCTATTTGCAACTTTCCAAACTCTGCTCTGTTACCTCTCCAACGTCTTATAAATTTTGCTGATCATGCCCTCTTGCGTATTCGCTGTTTCGACAATATATCTCATCATCTTTCCGGCCTATATTGGCCAACCATTAACCTTAGTGTTGAATTTCGTTTGCGTATCGTTATCTTTCGTATTTTATTTTGTCACTCACAATCCTACTTACACCTTGCTTGTCTTCGTGATTTGCGCTTTGCCCTCTTGAATCTGCTATCAAGTAATTATCTACTTCTCCACTCAACCAACTATGGTATCAGCGCTTTTATCGTCGCTTATCTACTTGCCTGTAATTCTTTGTAGCTTACCTTCGTTCCTTGTCCGATTGTATAGGTTGCTATTAGTCGAAACGTAATCATTGCAAATTTGGCTGAATCCTCTTTACTGAGCAGCTAATATCGACTGGACGAGGATCTCATACAGATAAGACCTATTTTATCAAAGGTTCATATAGATTTCTTTATTGAGATTGTGAATAGTATGCATATCATCACCGTCTTTCGTGTTGGACGTGTTAATAAAGACAATGGCAATAAACCAAGGTTGTTAAAGGTTGCATTTTATACACCTAACATCGCTAAGTTAATACGGATTAACTCTTATCGACTTAAGAAGAGCTCAATCCGCAATTTCTGGACCTAGACTGGGAGGACAGAAAACATCTTGCCTCTGCTAAACGTGAGCTGGAACTACGTTGACGATTGACTTAAGTTAATTTAACAATTTCGAATTTTATGGTAGTGCGGTGACGTTTATTAATACACTGCGATTCCCTATTGCACATAGTGGAATCGTAAACTTGTGTGTTAACCGTCCGCCACATTCATCATCTTTCTTTGCAGATTGTAAATTCCATAAAACATCTGTTGATGATTTTCGTAGGATGGTATTCTCTGGCAATAATAAAGCTTTACCACGTGTAATCGCACGTCGTTATACTTTAAATGCTATGTATTCTAATACTCGCAATATCATGAACGAATTCGATGAAATCCAATCACTTATTTGGTGTCAACTTCCTGATACCGTTGCATTTATTTAAGCATGGTTTGTGTGTGATATCCCTTATTATGAAATTAGTAACGATGGGTATTCTGTGTATCGATGTGAACTATCATTCAGACATATATAAACTGTTATGTTATATGTAAAGTTTCATATAAGTTATAATGTCTTGCTCGCTGACAATGAAGCAGTGAATGGTAATAATACCTTATGGTGTAAGATGGGACGGGACATCCCTTAAAATTTATTATTGGTGTAATATATCGATCGCCGTGTTTATATACACTTTCAATTGTATGCCAGTTGACTAGATTTGTTTTATATGGAAGAGTTATTGTGATCGGTGACTTCAACATGCCTGTTGTCAACTGGAACACATCCACATGTAGTGATAGCGACATTCTCAACATTCTCGATACCTGTTACACGCTTCTGTTAAAACAACATGTACAAGATTTCACAAGATTATCATCATTATCCTGTTCATTATTGAACCTCTGTTTCTCTATGCCTTCCTATCTTGTTAGCAATGTATCATGTGGTTCTCCGCTCGGAAACTCTGTCATGTTGTTATGCGTGTCAGTATTTACACATGATCTTGCTCGTCTTATTCTCAAGTAAAACGTAAACTGAATATGTACAAGATCAATTTTGGTAGTATAAAATGTTATTTGAAATATGCCACATGGCCTAGTTCATTTATCTACGGTGTGAAATACGCCCGGCAATACTTTCGGAATGCGATTGAAATCTTTTAATTGATTTTCACAATTAAGAAACGTAAGATATCATTGAATAACTTTAAATGTGGTGTGAATACCACACCACATTTAATAACTTAAATTTAATAACATAATTTAATAACTTAAATTTAATAACTTACATTTAATAACTTTAAATGTAAGAAACAACAGAACTCTTGTCGCCACAATTAGCTCAATCCAAACGCCAACTGAAACTTTGACCGATCCGTCTCTAATCGCCCAACATTTAGCTGATGGCTTCTTGGTACAGGCTTTGACCTCTAACAAACTGCATGACTTTAGTTGGAAGTATGTTCCGGTTGCTCATCGGTGTTGTGTTCGTCCACTCAGAGTGGATGAGGTGTTGAACGAGGTAATGAAGCTCGATTCGTTTACATCTCCGGGACCAGACAATATTGCCCCCTTCCTCGTCAAATCCCTAGCGAACGAACTGAGCAATGATTTAACTATGTTCTTCAGATACAGCTTAGATACATCTTGGATTCCTGACAGTTGGAAGTGTGCAATTGTGGTGCCTATTCCCAAAAAGCATCCTGCTAGCTTTTGCGCGGACTTTCGGCCCATTAGCTTAACTAGCGTATTCTGCAAACTTTTAGAAAGAATCATTGCTAGTAGAATCAGGGATCATTTGGATCGTAATCACATATTGGTTGAATCTCAACATGGTTTCAGGATCGGACGTTCATGCCTTACTAACCTACTAACTGCGCGTGAAAAATGGGCTGATGCTCTGGGGGCTGGGTTTCAGGTTCATACAGTATTCCTTGATTTTTCGAAAGCTTTTGATAGGGTACCACACGACAGCATAGTGTCTTTACTGTATCACTATGGACTTCATTCATATATTTGTGAGTGGGTCAGGGAATTTCTATCGAATAGGTCTTTCCGAGTTTGTATGGGGGGCGTGTTTTCTTATTCGGTAAATATTAATTCTGGCGTACCGCAGGGATCAGTCCTTGGCCCACTGCTCTTTATAATCTTCATTAATGATCTGCTACTCCGCTTATCATGCTCTCATCTAGCGTTTGCAGACGATCTAAAGATTTGGTCGATCATTAGAAGTCCTGCTGATCGAGTATCGTTACAAAATGATCTAAACTCCCTGATCAAGTGGTGCGATTCTACCGGACTACGGTTGAATGTTGATAAATGTGTCCTCATGCAACTAGGTCGCCCTATTGAAACTCTAAGGTACTTTATTGGAGATATGGTCTTAAAGGAAGTGTCTCATCATAAGGATTTAGGGATTATTGTCCATAGATCCTTGAAAACAAAGTTGAACACCGACTTCTTTCTAGGTAAAGCTACTAGGGCGTTATATTGTATTAAAAATGCATTCCTCAGGTTAAGCTGTCACATGTTTAAGAGGTTATTCATCTCCATCGTCAGGCCACACTTGGAATACTGCATTCAGGCTTGTTTCCCTGTCACTAAGCAAGAACTATTAGACCTGGAGTCTATTCTTAGGCGCGGATCGAGGCTCTGTATTGGCTTAAGTGGTATTGACTATTATGTACGTCTAAGTCGTATTGGGATGTTGTCGGTACGTGAGAGGTTCATATCCTTGGAAATGCTATGTATATGGCATATGTCGAATGATGTGGTAGGTTATCCCACCGATGTAATCACTAGGCGGGTAGATCAGTTGCGGGGACATAGCAGAGTCTTGTATAAATTTAGATTTGGCAGATTACCAAAAGTGTATAGACTCTCAAGGAGAGGAATTAACATGTGGAATTCGTTGCCTGAGGAAGTCGTTGCAGCCCCCAGTTTGAGAACGTTTAAATCACGATGCTACAAATGGATACATGAACAATGCCGCCATTCAACACTACCACTGGAATACCCTAATTAGCTACGTTGACTGACTATTTGCTTTTGTTTTATTATGTTTATTTTTTTTGGACTCTGCCTGAATAGCTTTTTGGCTTTGGTATGTATTGGAATAATAATACTTGTTATAAATATCGAACTGTGATTAATCATGTCACTGCTTAAGTGTTTCAGGATTTTTTTCTCAGTGTCTCAGGATTTCTTAACTCAAATGGTCTAATTACTTTTGATGTGCGTGTAAGGAATTACTGAGCAATCTGTCTACATTTGTAAAAAATATTGTTCTCAACCCACAAAGATTCGGAAAGCATTTGTCATTAAGTATATCCTCTAGATTTCTGCTCTCTCAGTGAAGTTCATTCAGGACTTTTACGCCTTAAATGTCGATATTTGTGCGGTCATGATGGCCTTCGGTTGATTACTCTTAAAAATGTTGTTTATAGCATTTACAAAAATGTTGTTTATAGCATTTAATAATGTTCAACATTATTATGTTGTTTAACATTATTATAATGTTCAACATTCAAAAATGTTGTTTATAGCATTTAATTATACACCATATTTGCAGCCTCTTTAGCGAATAAAATCATCCCATATGACTGGAAAGGCTCAATAATCTGTCCAATTCACTTAAAAAGTGAAGTTTCTCATCCCTAGAATTATTAACTCAAGTTTAAGCCCTATGTATTGTAAGCTTCCTGAACGTATAATTCTTCGCAATATGCCAAGTTATTTTGATGAGCATAATATTATTGTTCCCGCTCAACATGGTTTTTGCAAAGGTCAATCCTTGATACCATTATAAGCTCATGATGACTGGTCTAGGAGTATTGATGAATGTACGCCCGTAGATGTATTCTTTTGTGATTTTTCAAAATCATTCAATACCGTTTCACACGATTAACTCACCAAGAAATTAGAGGGTGTTAACTTAGATTGTTGTATTGTTCGTTGGATTAGAGCATTCTTATCCGCTCGGCACTATTCCGAACGTGATCATGATGTACTCTCAAATTCTTACCCGATCACAGCTAACGTTCCACAAGGTTCTATTCTTGGCTCAATTTTGTTTAACTTATACATTAATAAGCTACCTGCTCTTTTATCTTCTCCATCACTGTTGTACGCGAACGACTTAAAAATCTGGCGCTTCATTTATTCATCTTATGATGTTCAGATACTCCAATGGGAAATATATATCGTATGTAGTTGAGCTCAATCATTCATGCATATTTTATGCAACATACATGTATATTTCCAAACGTTGGCTTACACTTAATACACTTTATTGGCTCAACAACGTCGAAATTAATCGTGTTTTTATGCATAAAGACCTTGATGTTTAGATAAGCTCTCATCTATCCTCCCAAATGAAATCGCTGTACACATGTATTAAATGCAATGACTTACTCATTTATTACAACAACTTACTCATTTTCTCAAGACAAGGCTCTATATAGTGTTCTCATATCCCTCGACCTCTCCTCCACCTTCGACATTGTCGACCACTCCGTCCTCCTTTCTCGTCTTCGTTATGATTACGGCTTTTCTTCCTCCTCCGTAGAATGGTTCGCCTCATATCTATCCGACAGTTCCTTTCGCGTCTGTTCTAATTCATCATCCTCCCCTCCCATCCCTATTTTTTGCGGGGTCCCACAAGGTTCAGTCCTAGGTCCCTTGCTTTTCTCTCTTCTGTTTGGCGATCTCTCTCCGTTTATCAACCCTTACTCCTTTAACGTCATGCAATACGCCGATGACATTCTAATCTATGTTCATGCACCCGCACATCGCATACACGATATCGGCATTTCTGCCTCCAACTGTCTTTCTTCTATCTACACACGTCTCTCTAATCTCCATCTCGTTCTAAACCCCAAAAAGTCTAAAATAATGTGGATCCTCCCCCGTAAACCAAACATATATTCCCCCACTGTATAGTTTGCCGCATCGATCATCCCAATAGTCCACAATCTCACTTTCTTAAGCTTCCATTTCGATGATAACCTTTCCCTTAAACCCTTCGTCCGTGACAAGGTCCGCTCATCTAACTTAATTCTCCGTGACATCCGCCGTATCCGCCCCCTTATCGACTTCAGTTCTTGTATGCCTCTTCTTTCATCGCTTCTTTTCCCTAAAATCGATTACTGCCTAAGCCTTTTCGCCAATTCTCCAAAATCCATCATCCTACTCTACAAAGAATAATTAACTCCGCCGTTCAAGTGCTCTTTCGTCTCCAACGCTTCGACCACACATCCACATATCTTGCCCAACTATCCTGGCCACCATCCACATCCGCATCAAACTCGTCTTCTCGTAACTTTTCGTCTCATCGTTGTCGGATCCCCATCGTTCATCCACCTGCCTTTCTTAGACGACACTTGCCCCACCTCGCTATCGTTCCGTTCCTGTCATACCCTCTAACTCCACGTTCCTAATTACTCCAACAACTACGGTCTCCGATCCTTCCTCGTCGCCGCCTCATTCGCCTGGAATCAACTCCCTCTCGACGTCCGCCGCGCCCCCTCCTTTATCACATTCAAACACCTCCTCCGTTCACACCTTCTCAACACATGATTCACAGTCTTGTTTTGTTGTGGTCATGTAAGCGTGCGCTGGCACGCATTTGCCACGTTAAAATGAATCCTTTTTTACAACGCATCATCAACGCTGCCGTCCGAGTTCTCCTCCGTTTTCGTCGTTCTGATCATACATCCCACCATCTTGTTTCTCTCGATTGGCATACCATTTATTGTCTTGTTCAAACTCGTATTCTTATCATTGCTTTTCGCCTTATAACTTCTCATACCCCTTCATTTCTCAACCTTCCTTTTCTCGACAATTCTCGTACTGTGTACTGTGATCTGCGTTCCCGTAATTCCCTTCTTTTACGTGTCCACAACTACTCTACCTCTTTTGGCTTCCGCTCCTTCGATGTGGCTGCTCCTCTCTTGTTGAATCAACTGCCTATTCATATCTGCCAATCAACATCTATGCCGTGCCTCAAACGTCAAATCCAATTCCATTTCAACAATTAACTAATTATCTGTGACTTTTGATGTTCTTTTTTGTTTGTTAGTGGTCATGTAAGCGTGCATTTTGCACGCATTTGCCACGTTAAATAAATTATTGTATTATTACATGACAACTAAAAAAGAACACAGCAAAAGTCACAGATTAATTAGTTAATTGTTGAAATGGAATTGGATTTGGCGTTTGAAGCACGGCATTGATGTTGATTGGCAGATATGTCTGGGCAGATGATTCCAAGATAGAGGAGCAGTCACAACGAAGGTGCGGAAGCCAAAAGAGGTAGAGTAGTTTGGGACATGTAAAAGAAGGGAATTACGGGAACGCATATCACAGTACACAGCACGAGAATTGTCGAGAAAAGGAAGGTTGAGAAATGAAGGGGTATGGGAAGTTATAATGCGAAAAGCAATGATAAGAAGACGAGTTTGAACAGGACAATAATTGGTATGCCAATCGAGAGAAACAAGATGGTGGGATGTATGATCAAAACGACGAAGACTGAGGAGAACTATCATATGAGCGTTTGCTATCATATACGTTTGCTATCATATACGCTCATACTATCATATGAGCGTTTGCTCGAAGGTAGTCTATGAATAATTTCTAACAAACTCGAAGAATAAACGTATCAAAAGTATAAAAAATCATCTAAATGCGTTTTTAATTTGTGAGATCTGTCATATCATGATCACACAGTACATAATAGCAAATGCCGGCTAGTTGGCCAAATCTATATTTTACCGGTCTTGCAAGGATCGGAAGCTGATATATACAGATAGATCAAGTTTTGTTTATCCAATTCCTCAAGTAAGAGCATGATGAAAATATGGCCATTGAGGTGTCCAAGCTTGTACATTTCTGATTTACAGTATTCGAGGTAATGAATCGTGCTTGTGACGAGGGTCAAGTTTATCTTAACACTATTTAGTTTTGTTTTTTATCTTTGCTTTTCTTCATTTTACGTAATCCTATCAACGTTTAGGCATTTGTACCGTTGTAGTCTACAAATAAGAAAACAAATTGCGAACATTTGGCTAAACTTTAGAATGAGTTACATGGACTAGTATAGTATATATTTGATAAAAACTATATGTAAAATTGGAAAGGGTATTTTCTATTAACGCTTTTTTACCTAGGATGCTTCTGTATAGAGTTATTAAAAATTTTCTAAAATCAATTAAACATTATTTCCGAGTTTAAAATTAGACTTTTGAATCTAGAGGGTATATGTTTTCAGGTGTTGTAACATGATTTGCATAAGAAACTCCATATCCATTACATATTTTTTTCGGCTGGTATTTGTCACTAATAAAAAATTTTAATTTTTTATTATTACAATGCAGAGTTTAACCCACAGGATTATTTACTCGATCACAACAAATCATTAATAAAGTCAACAAAATAAAATAAAATTAAAAGTAAGGCGATACTCGATTACACGGGATGTTACGATAATTAAGAACAACCATTCTAAAACTAGCCACGGCAGTGTAACCATATCGTAAGGAAGACCATTGTAAGCTCGTAATGCTTTGTGAGATAATCGAGAGCATGCGTTACTTGACCCATGTCTACAATTCATCAGATGAAACGAGTGTTCCTTGTGGTACCGTCTTCTATTTGTTTAAAAAAAGATTTATTTTAACGTGACAAATGCGTGCCAGCGCACGCTTACATGACCACAACAAAACAAGACTGTGAATCAGGTGTCGAGAAGGTGTGAACGGAGGAGGTGTTTGAATGTGATAAAGGAGGGGGCGTGGCGGACGTCGAGAGGGAGTTGATTCCAGGCGAGTGAGGCGGCGACGAGGAAGGATCGGAGACCGTAGTTGTTGGAGTAATTAGGAACGTGGAGTTAGAGGGTATGACAGGAACGGAGCGATAGCGAGGTGGGGCAAGTGTCGTCTAAGAAAGGCAGGTGGATGAACGATGGGGATCCGACAACGATGAGACGAAAAGTTACGAGAAGACGAGTTTGATGCGGATGTGGATGGTGACCAGGATAGTTGGGCAAGATATGTGGATGTGTGGTCGAAGCGTTGGAGACGAAAGAGCACTTGAACGGCGGAGTTAATTATTCGTTGTAGGGTAGGATGATGGATTTTGGAGAATTGGCGAAAAGGCTTAGGCAGTAATCGATTTTAGGCAAAAACGCGATGAAAGAAGAGACATACAGGAACGGAAGTCGAAAAGAGGGCGGATACGGCGGATGTCACGGATAATTAAGTTAGACGAGTGGACCTTGTCATGGATGAAGGGTTTAAGGGAAAGGTGGTCATTGAAATGGAAGCCTAAGAAAGTGATATTGTGTACTATTGGGATGATCGATGAGGCAAAAGACACAGTGGGAGGAGATATGTTTTGTTTAGGGGGAGCATTCACTTTATTTTGGACTTGTCGGGGTTTAGAACGAGATGGAGATTGGAGAGACATTCGTAGATAGAAGAAATATAGTTGGAGGCAGAAATGCCGATATCGTGTATGTGATGTGCGGGTGCATGAGCATAGATGAGGATGTCATCGGCGTATTGCATGATGTTAAAGGAGTAAGGTTTGATATACGGACAGAGATCGCCAAGCAGAAGAAAGAAAAGCAGGGGACTTAGTGGTAGTTTGATAGAATGCTGATGAACCGGATGGAATAGCTGAAAGAGTGGCGGTCTAGGCATATGTTGAAGTCGCCAAGAACGAGTTAAGGGATGGAGGAACAGTAGGTCAGCAGGTTCCGTAGAAAATAATTAGCTAGGAGGTGATGAACCATGACGGTATACAATGGCGAGATCCAAAATGATCAAGCTAAAAGAACGAGAAGTGAGCAATTCAAAAGAGCAAGGAGTGAATTGGTGAGTGCTTTTGCGAGGAGTCGCGGGATGACGGTCGAATTCCACAATGCCGCCTTGACTAGAGAATTTTGAAGGGTGTGAGATGTGTGGGCGGGCGGATTCGACTAGTAAGCAACATGCAGAGAGCAGACGGCGAATGGATAAGTCGTCGGAATCAGAGTGCCAGGATTGGTGAGGCAGAATATATCGATGGATTGCTTAGTGAAGAGGTTGAGGATGAAGCTGGATATTTGGAGAATATATCTAGTGTTAAGGATGCCCGAAAACCGTGTGTGGTGGTGATGGAAGCTATCGGAGAATACACAGATGGGAGATGGAGCGCTATCTAATTTTGGGGCGGGTGTGGACAACTTGAAATCTTTTGTCGATGTTTCGGATGCGGAAAGATTTTTTGTCTTTTTCCTCGCGACGGCGATTTTTAATGCGGGCAGAAGAGAGTTGAGCGATTTCGGAAGGGGTGCGATCAGTGAACATGCTAGTGGCTGAAGAAGAGATTAGTTTATATCGTTCGGAAATGACAAAGTACGCATGAGAGCGATGCTTGAATACACTTTTTAGGAGATGGGGCTGAGAAGAATTATGTTAAGAAGATTTGTTTAGGCAGATAAATGCGACAGAAGAGATGTCGTTTAAAATCATGGGTTTTTTGCTTGAACAATATACGATGGGATAGATTTGAAAGCGAAACCATCGTGGTCGAGACGTGTTTGTGGAGATAAGGAGGTGGAAGATGTGATATTGGTGACGATGACGCAACGATCGCGAGAATAAAGCGTTTCCGTGAAGGAGGACGAGTGACGTGAGTGGGTGAGGCTACGATAGGAGAGCTGGAATTTGAGGATATTAATGGACCATTTTCAACAGCGGGAGACAAGGAGGATATGGATTATATAGAGGGTGGCAAGCGATGTGAGGAAAGATTATGGGTGGAACGATTGTAGATGTTTGTGGATGTGATTTTGATTGATGGATGTAGGCTTTTGAGAAACGAGGCATGATGGACTGGACGCAAGTGCCGGGGAGTAAAGATGACATATGATGGGAAGTGTATATGGTGACAGGATCAGTGAGTGGAGAAAGGTCATAGGTGTTCGTGTTGGAGGTTGATATGTGTTGAGGGAAGAGGTTACAGAGTAGTAGTTGCCGAGTGTCAATGTTTTCCAAAGAATGACACGAATGCAATCTGTATAAAGTAACGGATGTTCGTGTGGGAATATGTGATTTATTTCTAAGGTATCGATTAAATTTCGTAAATTGCGTAATTCTAATTCTAGCGTTCGTAATTTCTTGACAGACCAGAATCTACAAAAAAATCGTCATTCACATCTTTTCTTAAATCCAGAGAAACTTTCATTGTAGTCTAACATTCGCATCCAGATGTATCGCAGGCAACTTGAATGTCACAAAACTTGAATGTACATAAGCTATTCATGATATTGACCTTGATAATATCGGCATTATCTGCAATATCCACATTCGAAGTAGAATTCAACTGTTTCTTTCCATTGTTCGCAAGTTCGTTGTATTGTAAGTAAGTTAGTTGTATTGTATGTTCGTTGTTTGAAATTTTGTTCGTTGTTCAAAATTACTATGAAATGTACATTTTAATGGAAATTATAATGATGATACTGGTGTTCGACTTCTCCCAGTACTCCAAAAGGCAAAGCAAATTATTTTCAAAATTTTCGATAATACACACGGAGTCCATTTTTATATTGGAATGACGAATGAAATCATTTATTTTGGATGATATTAACAATCAAAAATATGTCTAACTAACATGCGCCAACTCCCTTACTTACTATAGACTCGAACGTCAACACTGTTAATATGTACATCAATTATTTCTTGATTTTTGAAAAATCCTACTAATTGTAAAAGGTGCTATTATCGTTATTGTTCTTTTTTGTAGATATCTTTAGTACGTCTCTAATATTATAAGCTATCAATGTACTTTACAGTTTTTACAAATATAACTTCAATTAATGTAGTGAGCATATTTTATTAATTTTATTATCTTTATCGTCGTAACTCCGCCATGGCCGGTCCTAATCCCGTACTGAGAAAGGAGGAAGGTTGGCGATAGACTTCGTGACAAGCTAATCGTAAAACAAAACCGTCGCATCAACAGTACGAAATGGTGTCTCAATGAACTTCGCGAATAGGCGACTACGATGGTAGGGCCGCGTTCTTCGCGCAAACGAACATCAACCATCAATAAGGCCTATTGGGGTGACAGTGAAAAAAGTGGACTCCGTGACGAAGCGGAACAAACGCTGAAGAAAAAGAAGAATATTATCTTTATCGTCGTACTATCTAATTATGTGCACCCTGTTGAACAATTTAATGCGTCTTGTTATGAATTTTTTATAATTTAATATTTCATTGAAATGTAGTTAAATATTTTTTAAAATATTTGTGACATAATTAATCGAATATATTTCATATTGCACTTATATGAATTTTGATCAAATTCCCGTTTTTATTTTAAATTTTTTACAGCTATTGACTTGTTAGTGTTTGTAGATATCGATTACTTTTCGTTTAACTGGCGTCTTTAACTAAGATCACTAATTCTCTTGCCAATATAATGTTCAACAATTTGAAGTTGTCGCTGGAAAAGAAGAATGAGGAATTTTGTAAGTTATCTTATGATTTTGCATTTATAATATTTCCCTTTTATTATTTTAAGCTACCGCTAGCCAACTTAAAACAATTGACAAAGTTACAATATTACAAGAGGTTAATGTATTCTGTTTTTAATAATTTATTACTGGTGTTAGCATTATGCCTTTTTCATCTATCTACAAATAGAATATATGTAATATAAATAATAATTTTATAAAATAATTTTCGTCAAATAATTTTTATTTATTGAAATTATGCTTTTATTTAAGTCTTTCTTCTTGGAAGAACAAGCTTATATCGTCCTCTTACTCAAGATCTAAATGGGCTACTCTCAACACTATACTGTCGCGTTCGACATCTGTTAGAATTCTCTATCCACATACATTTTCTGTTTATCTTTAATCGAAGCTCGATTCAACTATCCTAAGCATGCATTTTTCTCTTATCTTGTCTTCTTTTAAGTATCTTCGTTTGCCTGAACGTTTTCATCTTCCTGTATCTGTCGACGAGGTTTCTCATGTGCTTTTTTCTTTACCTAGCAAACATCTCCTGCTAATCCTTTTCATACTTATATACTAAAATCTTTGGTCATTGAACTTGCTTCTTTCCAACCCTCAATGTTTAACTCTTCCATTTGTAGTGTCTTTTTTACTCCTGCTTGGAAATCCGACATAGTTTGACCGCTATTCATGACACATCACTTTGTCCTTTGCTGCCTGCTTCATATTTTCAGATCTCTAACCTTTCAACTGTCTCTAAACTTCTTGAACGTCTTATATTAATCTAGTTAATATCTATCCCTCTTTGTTTAATTTTTATCCTCCCTTTCAAATGCTTTCCGATCTCACCATCCTACTGAGTTAGCCTGCAACTATGTTTTCACTGACTTACTTCTTGCTCGTGATACGAAACTCCGCAGTGCCGTAATTTCCCTTAATCTTTCTTATTTGTTTGATATTGTTGACCATTCCATCCTCATTCATCGCCTTTGCCACAACTATGGTTTTTTTCTACTGTATCCTGTTCTCTTCTTATCTTTTTGAATGATCTTTCCGTGGCTATCCCAATTCGCCTTCTCTACCCTTTCTCTTATCTTATTTGGCGTTCATCAAGAATCTGTGATCGGACTCATTCTTTTTGTTATCCTTGTCAAGCTTTCCAGCACTACATTTAATCATAACTTCTGCATTATGCAATACACTGATGATATTCTGCTTTACTCATTATCCTGCTCATCTAATCGAGGATATCTCATCATCTTCTACGAATTGTCTTCTCTCCATCTCCACACATATTTCCTCGCTTCGTTTGTGTTTAACTATTTCAAGTCTAGCATATCTTTGACTATCCCTTATTTGCTCTCTGTCTCACCTCTCTGTATTTTTGAATTCGACCGTTCTTCCTATCGTTGATCATCTCACATTCTTGGTAGTTCACTTCGACAATTGTCTTTCTCTCGATCCATTCGTTAGCGACAAAACCTGATCTTGCAATTCCCTACTTCGTGTCCTTCGGGATGTTAGGAGATTGCTTGATTTTAACTCCTGTCACTCTAGTATCTTTAATCCTTTGTTTCTAAAAATTGACTATTGCCTCAGCCTTTTTGTTTTCTCCTATAAATCATCTCTTCTTCCTCTTTAGCTCCTTGTGAATTCCGCTGTGCGTATCCCTTTTCGCCTCCACCGATTTGATCACATTTCCCTTTGTCTCTCTAAATTCAACTGGCTAATATCGCATTCTCTCACTTTTTGACACTTTTCTTCAAACTCGCCTTATACATCTTCCTACACTTATCGAATCTCACCTTGCCTCCATAAATCTTCTTTCATGTGACTTTCTTCTCTATGTTCTGTATCATGTGACCAGTTCACTTGGATATCAAAGAATGTTGTATCCACGTTCTTAGTGTACAGCCTCAATCCCGATCCCACGAAGGCTGAACTGATTATTTTGAAAAGACATCCGAAGTAAATATCAAGTGCTTTTTGAAATCTAAGAGGATTGATTGAAGTATTCCTATAGCTACATATCCTTCAAGCAGTCTCAGCTCGCTTTTGTCCTGTAATTATTGATTCAATTATTCTAACTTTAAAAATCTCCAACACGCCCCAACACATCAACATCAACCTATTGACATTGTTCATACTTTTGTTTTTTTGTTATTTTGCATTTTTTATTTAGCGTAAAAACTAAAATTAGTAATTTGGTGGACTTGTAATTGAATGTATATATTCACCCTGTACTTTTTGAATGTTCGAGTACTAGACGAAAAGATTAATCACGACGGGATCTAGTTTGTAATTGACCCTTAAGTAAAAGGCTAGAGAGGACATATTTTGATTTTTGCCTATACAATAATCATGATCTACCTATCTAGAATGCATTATAGATTAAATTAAATGAGCAAACTGAGTCTACGTATTTTATATTGCAAATTAAAAATAATGCAAAATAAATGTTAAATAGTTAAATAATAAAACTTAATTAATAATAAATAATTGTTATAAGATTTTATATTATTTATATCAGGACGAATTATAGACTGAAATTAAAAATAAAATTCAATTTTTATGAATCGACTAAAAGATAACAAAATATGTATCATAATAAGGATATAAGGTCATCAGGAAGAACTGCTATGTCATCAGGTTTCGGCCCCTGTTCCTCTACCCAACATAGCATTTCATATTCATGTACATTGAAAACGTGAAAAATATGAAGAGAGGATTCAAGAGATTGAACATAATAGCTTTTTCTGTTGATATGGCCGACACAACCGCCACAGCAACTATGTTCAATGCATGTTTAAGAGCTATAACCTGGACAATTAAATATCGGCGAAAGTGGGACTGTGTATCATATAGTATATGGTTACGTACTCAAAAAAAGCATTTTATTGACCATATTTGTTAAATAAATATCACAAAAATATTATTACGATAATACAGTGAAATTGATAAGATTGAAGAGTTTTGAATGAAGTATATATGAAAGAGCTATTTTATTATCTCTTAATCCAAGTAAATAAGTTTTTTTTTATTATTTTAATTCTATAATACTAGAAACGGTGTTACAGTGAACAATTAAGTTAAGTGGAAAATAGGATTAAAGCAAACGATTATGATTAATTTAAAATTAATATTAAGCTAAATTCAAATCTAAATGTATATACAATCTAAATTTAAATTTTGGAACTAAATTTGAATACAATTTGGTATTTTATTTTAGTGCACTAAATAGGAAAAAACAGAAATAAAAATACAAAACAACAATTTCTAATTCTACACCAGAGCATATTGCTAATAATTGTACATCTACAATAGCCACTTTAATATACCTGTACTATTTTTCTGTTATGTAATCTGCTTTATTAATTCTGATTTTGACGGCACATTGTGATTAATGTCGATTTTGTCGTTGTCTAATTTTGAAATATTTCATAGACAAATAACATATCCTCAAAAAATTCCATTTTTTCATTTATTTGTTTTTGACATCTTGTATATAATTTAACAATTTCAACAGTGTGACGTTTATTAGAATTGAAAATTAATTTCTTAACGAAAAATTTTTAGAATTTAATTTATAATATAAGATTGAACGGGAAGAACCTAGTTTATAGTTTTGAATAGAATTTAAAGATTCATTAATTATATTTTGTTTGTATGACAATTAACATACCGATATTTTTTTTCATACGCTTAATACTACCTTTTTTAAAAATCTAATTTGACAACTTTAGATATTGCAATTAATATATTGAAAAAGGAATTATGATAATGATTGATGCTTTTCAACTTTTATCTTTTGCTGAATACGTAATACTTTAACACTTATTGATATTTTTGCTGCTAATTAGGCTCGAATGTTTCATGATTCAAGACTGTCTACTAGAAAATGCACTGTTGTTTTATCGAAACTTTTACATCTACTTAACCAGGTTAGATTTCAGAATATAAATCATTATAGATTTGCTGATATTGTATGTAAATTTTTTATTTTTTTATTGGAATATCTATATCGATTGCATCTTATTTTTATCTTGCCTTTAATTTATCAGCATTTATTACTTTTTTCCGACTGTGGCACGATACTATCCTCACAGGTATTCTGTTCCTATTTTTGATACAGCAGGACGCTACTAATCAGTCTGGGTGGGTCTCATCAGCTGCTGACCCAGACCTACATTTCACGTTTCGACCCTTATTATCTGCTTTCTCCGTACACTGGTGCTGATCGTCTTTGAACTCAGAACGTATGTATTTTAATTCAACGCAACATCCACTGAGCTGGCTGGTAATATAAAAGTAATATACAGAAATGTATATCTACACCACTAGACCAGCCAGCTCAGTGGATGTTGCGTTGAATCACGATACAGACGTTCTGAGTTCAAATCCGATCAGCATCAGTCTACGGAGAAAGCAGATAATAAGGGTCGAAACGTGAAATGTAGGTCTGGGTCAGCAGCCGATGATACCCACCCAGACTGATTAGTAGCGTCCTGCTGTATCAAAAATAAGATCAATACCTATGAGGATAATATCGTGCCATAATCGGAAAAATTTCAGCTCACAGATGCAATCAAATACAATTTATTACTTTAGAAATATTACCCTGCAGGTAAATTTATCAGTTTTTAATTTATAAAAGCCGGTAAAATTTTATGGGTAAATTTATCAACATTTTTTATTTTAGAAATTTTATTTTGCCGTTTTAAATTTAATTGCATTGAACCATCACTGCCTTTTCAATATACATTTAAAAAGAATTTATAAATGTAGTTATTTGAACTAGAATATTAGATAATAATGATAAAATCGGAAGCAGAACTGTTTGAAATGTGAGATCTGTAAATAAAACTAATTTTATTGTTTCTTTAATTTACATTAATTATTTTCAGGAGTCGCAGATGATTAAAATTAACCAATTAAGCATTTATTTTATAATTTATAAATTTATAATTAGAGTTAAAATTTACGATTATTTTTGTAATATTTTTAAGTAAATTTTTTATCTAAATAAAAGAGTAAAATTAAATATAATTATTGTAATCAAATAATGCTTTTACTAAACGATATTTTTGATAGCATTATTCTAAGATTGGATTTATTTTTTGTGTATCCGATTTGCTCATTTTTAAAATTGGTAGGTGTATATTTTGTAGTCTCTATAAAATTATTATTTTTTGTACATTTTTGTGTTCACATTTTACCCTGTATTTTGGCCTATTAGATATATATAATATCATCAAAATAACTTGATAATTGATTTAATTGATGCCTTTTTGATTTTTCCAGGGTGAACAGCTTACGGCCAAGGAAGCCACAGATGTATTTTTTGCTATCACACGATTAATTCAATGCAAGGATGTAAGATGCGGATAAGCTGTTATTAAAAATTAAAGCTGTGATTAAAAATCATTTAATTTTGCAGAATATTCTACGCTACATCGTGTACATATGTATCAAAGAATTATCCAAAACCGCAAATGACATTATCATAATGACGTCATCGATAATTCAAGACATTACAAGCAAAAATGGTACTTTTCGAAGTCAGGCTATTCGGGCATTATGGAAAATCACGGATGTACGTTGTGATTTATTATTTAAATGCTAAAAGTACTTCGTTATTTTTCAATTCGTTTTAATTAACTATAATTTAAGCTAATTACATATGTAAAAATTTATAAATGGAAAAATTATTAAAGTTTTTTATTCTTTAATAATTCATATTTTTTTAATTTAAAACTGACAGCCAATACTTGAAAGAATTTATGATCACAATTTCATTTAGCAACTATTTTTGGGTTAATTTGAAAGATTATGAACATTTATTTTTTACACTTCGTTTTATTAATATGCAGATTTTAATAACATAAATTAGTTCTGATTATGAAAAGCATTACACAAATATGCAAATGATCTTATTCTTTTAAAATCTAAAGGCTCCGATATGATAACTGATGTTGATAAATCTCGTCGGAAGTGATATTTCTTAAAAATTAAAGTCATTGACGTAATAATAATTACATCTATAATTTATTTAGATTCACACTTATTCACAGGAATAAAAAATCTGAACGAGTAATCTCCACTGCTTTTTAGTAATTTACCAGACGTTCATTATCACCTCTTCAACTGTTCTAACTGCATATGTAAAAATACTTATTTTTTCGTGCCTTTTCTTAAGGTCAGGCAGGAACTATCAGATATAATTAAAAGTCAACAAAATTATTTTGACATTTTTCTAGTAACATCTTTAGAAATTAGAAACAATTAAAACAAAATTTCTAATTTCTGAAGATGCTAGTAGTTACTAGCGAAATATCAAAATAATTTGTTGACTTTCAATTTTACCTGATCAGTCCAGAATATTTTAAAATACAGATCAAGATGGATATATTTCTGTCAATGGTATTGTTGACGCGTATCGTTTTTGGCTAATCGACATTGATCTCTATATTTGTAAATTAAGAAATTCATTCATCCGAATTTTAAAATTGTCAACTAGATAAACTTCGGTACGATGTGTCATTCCGACAATTGTAATATAAATTATTTAAATTTAATATTAAAATTAAGTAAGTACATTTAATTTTAATCCTGATGATGATAGCAGAGCTCTCGAATATTGTATTTTTTAAATAAAAGGAAATTTTTTCTTTTTCGTTCAAGTAAAAATATCTAATCGAAAATAGAAGGAGATTATGGGTTTAGTGTGTACTATTTTATCTATATATTCATTACATTAATGTAAGCATCAGTTACTATTTACAAGGGCAAACATAGATTGCGATTTTTTGTATACACGTTTTTAGTGTATTAACTATTTTTTCAATAAAATGTGTTTAGTATCCTAATTTTATCTCTATATCGTTGATATTAATTGCTTATGAAAATACTTTTTGAACATGCGAATTTGTCTTTACAAATTACTTTAGCTGCGAACAAAAGCACTCAGGCAATTACTATTTAGATGATTTTGTATTTTAAATAGGTTTCCATGCTACCCAGCGTTGAGCGCTATATGAAACAGGCTATTGTGGACCAATCATCAATCATTGCTAGTTCTGCCCTCGTTTCATCCTTACAGCTTGCTACTACTGGTTCAATGGATATCGTAAAACGGTGGTCAAATGAAATTTTACAAGCACTCGGACACGATACTGCTATTACACAGGTTTTCGTGTATTTTTTACTTCTCGTTTTACCATTTCATTGTCGAAAATGCCATCTTTTTTCATATTCCAGTTAAATACTCTTATCTTACATTTTAGTACCATGCATTGGCTGCTCTATTCACAATACGACATGGAGATCGCATTGCTTTAATAAAGCTGATTAATAACTTTATAAAGAGCAATTCCCGTAGCTCTTATGCCCATGTACTTACGGTGTGTAATAGTCACGTTTTCTATTTACCCATATCAGCTTTCAATACTAATGCATTTTAACATTACGCTTTATAACTTTAAGGTTTTTAATTAATTAATTTATTTAATTTGAGCTGTCAGTTTTCCTTTAGTAAGTTTACTTGTATTAATACATTTTTATATATTAATATCGATAATATTATGTTGATTAATATTGATCAACACATTAATACTAATTCTAAAGATTTAAGTATCATATAATTGTCTATTCAGATTTACAATATCGATAAAACACTAAATTTAATGGGTTTTTTTTGTATTCCAAAAATATTAGCAATGTCGATGCTAAATTAAAAAAGTATTGGGCAGACATTTTTCAAGTTTGTTAAACCTTAAAACAAAATGTAATAGAATTAAATATTTGTAATTAAGGAGCTGCAATTAAAACGTTAGAGTTGAACAAGTTGTACGTTTATTATAGCGAAATCAGAATCTAGCGAAATTTACATGTTTATATTGCATAGACTAGCAAAATATAAGAATAATTGTTTGTTTATCTCGCTCCGAATTTTTAAATTTATACGAATTAATCAAAATCAATTATTTTGAAAGAATTATATGCGTTGAATTAAAGGGAAATTTAATTGATAATTATTTTACAAATAAAAACAACAGTAAGTTATAAGTTTAAGTGGTTCATCGCAGTGACACATTATAAAATATAAATTTGAGAAGTAAAATTTACGCAATAGTTTGATGTTCTGTTTGAACGACTTTTTATCATGCATGATAATGTTTTTTGATCATTTGATTATTTTATTGATTTCGTTAAATAATTTATTCGAATTTGTAGAATTCACTAAAGACTTGATTATTTTTAAATAAAAAGAAGGAGTTATCATTTATGTAATTGTGATTTTTATTTGGTAGTTATTGCTATCTACCAAATTAATAATTTTATTTTAATTTTGTTAATTTTACTATATTTTAATAGAATGTTTTTATTTTCGACTGCTACTGTATATAGTCGGATGTTTAATCGACATGTATTAATGCTTAATGACATATGCCATTGGTGTTTAAATCAATGAAATAAACAATTTTACATCATGAGTTTGCCGTTTAATCTACTTGCAGCCAGATTTGTTAGATATAGTGTTTGGTAACAATTACATTTTGATTAGTTCACTTAATTGATGCCGCAAAAACGTGAACATTGCAATAGGGATTATATTTTTATCATAATAATTGGTACTTAACTAGATCATCAAGTTCGTAGATTTGTGGTGGTATGATACATTTTGTTTTTGACATGATTTATTTCTGACCATATTACATAGTTGTGCGTTGATGATTTATAAAGCAAAATATCGCTAATTTCTTATGTAAACAAATTATTGTTTAACTAATTGATATTATATTAATTGTATTATATTAATATGTGAAATGTAAGGATCTTATACTGCTCTATGCTTCAATCCTAAACATGTGTCTGCAAACTAGTGTACGAATATCGACACGAATCAGTTGTAACACGATCTAACTACTGATATCACCCTGCACCGATGTTAGTACTCAGTGTATATTTGTACACTGCAAACTAGTGTACAAATATCGTCACTAACTAGTTGCAACATGACCTAACCACTAACATCATCATGCGTTGACGTTAGTACTCAGTAGATCATCATGGCGCAGGCACTAAGCACTAACGTTTCAACATGTTGTAATACTTGGGTGGTCTGAAGAGAATCTAGCTAATCGTTGAACAATTGCACGAAACTTTGCGAATTTGTAGACTCCTTAACGGTCTGATACTTTTCAAAATAGATTTCCAAAGCAGGTCATAATCTGTGAATTATGAGGATCCTTTACTACTCTATGATTTAATTCAAAATATAAATATTCTCAATATATGCCGACATTGTTTTAAAAAGTAAATTCTGACGATTCCGACATCAGTAGACCAGAACGCCTTTCTTTTGTCTGATTGTTCCATAAACATTTACTGTAAAAAATGAAAATATTTTTAGTTTTTTGGTTATCT
Source organism: Pomphorhynchus laevis (assembly GCA_012934845.2). Taxonomy (NCBI): domain Eukaryota; kingdom Metazoa; phylum Acanthocephala; class Palaeacanthocephala; order Echinorhynchida; family Pomphorhynchidae; genus Pomphorhynchus; species Pomphorhynchus laevis. The sequence continues at coordinate 114,205 of WNNJ02001070.1, read as the reverse complement.
CTAATTTCACCATCTAATTAGGGAATATTATGTAACCTCAAAATTAAAATGGCAAGACGTCCCGCATGAGGTAGAAAATTTATTGAATTATCGATTTCAGTTTGGAATCATCTTCAGAAATTGTAATTTGCTTGAACAGTTGTTAAAATTTACAACTGTAAAAAAATTGAAGAAAAATTGCAACTGTTCAAGCAAATTACAATTTCTGAAGATGATTCCAAACTGGAATCAAAAATTCAATAAATTTTCTACCTCATGCGGGACGTCTTGCCATTTTAATTTTGAGAATTTAACATTGACCCCGGGCACCTTCCGTTTCAATAATTATGTAACCTAACTAAGCTTCAATATTAATGAAAAAATCTTTATTAATCCAATTTGTATAAAATTAAATTAATCTTACTCTTCTAATTTTGCTGGGCAGATCAAAACCATTCGTGAAATATTGACAGATGAAATTTTGACAGCTTATGATAAAAAGTATATAGTGTGGTCATTTACACCATTAATTGCTCTACATTCTGGATTTTAATAGAATCTGGGATGACACGCTTTTTTCGTATTTGGAAGAATGCTTGCATCATCATCAAGAGATGGTTACAATTGAGGCATCTTCATGTATAAGTAATTTACCTAAAGTACCGAAGCACAAAGTTTCGCAAACTGTATCGGCATTACAGCTTCTACTCTCTTCTCAGAAATCAATATGTAGATTCTCGGCAGTGCGCATTCTAAGCAAGGTAAGTTTTTAATGATTATTGGTGCTTTCTTAGCGCTTATATAAAGTTTTGAAAATTATATTACAAATTTGAAATAATATTGAAAATTTGATATAATATAATAATATTTATTTTATAATTTTATAATGTGGTAATTATTATATTAATATTTGAATATTAAATATTATATAATTTATATATTAATAATTGATGTATATGAATAAATAATATTCACATATAATGTGAATATAACTTTTATTAATATTTTATTATATCATATTATGTTATATTACATGTAATAATACTACATAAAATTTTGAGAAAATCAAATGTTGTTATTTTGTATTCTAATTAGACTTATTTAAACTGCCTATAAGATCAAACAGTAAAGATTTTTTAAACATTATCTTAACTATAAATCATAAAGGGATCGAGTTGTATACTAATGAATTATTTTGATCTTTAATACATATTTTTTCAGTATAATTTTTTCTTGCAAAGAGTTACCTGGTAATGAATCTTCTCAATTTGGTTTTACAGTTTAACTAATTAGGCTTCTGTAAAGTGCGGGCTATTATTCATTTCCAATTGACAATTGTCTATAACTTGTCTTTGCAATTATTTCAGCGTTAATCACAATAATTTTTAGCTTGCTGTTAATTTGGCTATTTATCTTATTTGGCTATTTGAAGTATTGAAGCTATTTATTTTATGTGTATGGAGTTGCCGTTGCTTAATTAGTCTAGCAATGTAAAGTATATCTTATTACATATTGTCTTGACGTAAATAAAGTATGTCCGTCATCTGTATTGAGGCAAATTACCAATAATTTGTAATTATCTTAATTACTAAATCAATATTATCAATATTATCTTAATATTATATAAGTCAAATCAGCTTACTGAGTCTACGTATTTAATATAATTATAAAATAATCAAAACATAATAATGATGCTAAATCAAAATTTAATAATTAAATAATAAAATTAATAATTGTGTTTCGATTTTTTTATAAGTTATATTAAATTAAAATAAAAAGTTTAAATTTAAAATAAAAGTTGTTTTTATGAATTGACTAATAAATATCAGACGTTGTATCGGAATTAGGATTAGAGTTCATCAGGGGGAACTATTATTATAGATTATAATAGATTACTATTATTATAGATTATATTATTAAGATTATATTATTATATTATTAAGATTATATTATAATATTATATTATTAATATATTATCTTAATAATATCTTAATCAATATTATCTTAATTCAAATATCTTGAATTACAGTAGCAACGCATTGCCTACATATGACAGACTTTAAATCGATCATTTACAGTATGAGTAATCTAATCTCTTTGCTTGTAGTGTGATCTTACTACAACTATTTACAGTGTGATGTATGTGAATAGTTTTACTAGGAATTGTTCCTCAAGTCATTCTCAGTACTACATTGATTAGGCATCCTAACTGGTCACTTTCTAAAGATCTCATTTATGTGAAATTGTGCCAGGTGATGATAAATAATAGGATATACTGATAAATCGAGAAATTTGCTTTGTGCATCTACTATTTTACCAAGGCGAATAAATGCAATGAAGACATAACTGCGTTTGTTGAATGAATTTATTTATTGATATCGTGTTGGCTTTTATTGAAAGCAATTATGATCACTAAGTACTGGAATCATGACACATTATGCAAGGTATTTTTAATTAACCCGAAGCGACTCTGCTACTAGCTTTGAGACGTGCACATCAATATAGTTTTGAAAGTGCTTGTTTGTAAATAACTCACTTTGCATTTACTTTGATAGATCATCTTGTAGCAATCGTGATATGTCTCTGCCATTAAAAGCTTTCAGAACAACTCTGTCTGCTAAATACTACAATTGTATTCTGATGGAACTATGCTAGAAACCAATTCTAATAAAATATGTCTTTTGTTATTTTGTCCATTTTCATTACGAAAAAAATAGAATACAACATGCATTCATGACGATGTTCATCGCGAAATGTATAACTGTCCTATTTTGCGGAAAACACAATCACAACTCGTATTTAATTTGTAAATAAAAGTCGCAGCTACACGAAAGTTGCTTTTATCACGTACTACGCAACTATTCACTTTCGATAATTGCTAATAAATAGAAAGGTTGATCATTACTCCTACAATTAAAACGGAATTTACATTGCTATTCCTGCAAATGTATCTTTATTATCACTTGTACCCTACCAAGCTCGTTAAGCTCGTTAATGTTAACGAGCTTAACATTTTTGCATAGTTTCTTATCTGTGCGGCTAATTCGGTGATCTATCTAGAAATAGTTTTTTAATCAAGATTACAAGTTCAAAATTTTAGTCGGATTTAAAATCGATTGTAATGTGAATCAGCTATTAATTTCTTATAGAAAAGTGTGCAGTTACTTTATGCTTTACTTTCGCTAACATTTAATCTATTTTAAGTATTTGAAGTTTAGTTTTAATGTTTTCATTTCATTCGATCCGATTAAACTCGTAATCATCACACGGAAATGTAAAACTTTAATCTAAAAATTTGTTTTAATAAAATGCAACAATTTATAAATAATTTTTGAAAAAAATCGATTATTTTAATCATCTAAAATATGTAAAACTGCGTACAGTTACCGGAATTAATTTTCTATTTCAGTTGGCTGATAATCATTCTGAATCTGTGGCAGCGTGTAATTTAGATCTGGAATACTTTCTTCGCGGGACTAACAGAAATATATGTATATTGGCGATAACTACTTTGCTTAAGGTATATAAATGTTAAATTAGTAGTTTAAATGTTCTAATTTAAATTTTATATTTGTGTATATATATCATTCTGATTTGTTTTAACTTGAGCAAATAAGAATTGATGAAGATAATAATTTTTAAATTTTCATTTTTTGTTAATATGAAAAACGTTATTTACTAAATGGTGTCTTTTTATATGTTAGATTAATTATCCAACTTAGCTAAATTTTGCTCTAAAAATTTAAACTTAATATTTACTGGTTTGATTTACTGCTGGCATCATTTTAATAGAAATTAATTTATAATATGTATGACGTAATATTGAATCAACAAGGTATTTCGCATTTTCTCAATTCAGATTATAATGCGGTTTAATTTGCCGTTGGAATTGTTAATTGGAACTAAGGGTTTTGTTCGATTTTTGTCATTTTTAGTTTTACAAGGATTTTATTATAAATTAGTAGTTAGTTCCATTTAAAATTATCGTTGGTTTTGTAAACATGCGATATATTATCCAGTGATTTGGTATGAAATAAAGTACATTAGCTACATTAGCGCGTTGTACAAGCATCATCTTATTGACTGTCATGAATTGGTTCACAAATTGCAACACTGCGTCGATTTATTTTTTATCTCGCACTGAATTGTTACCGACGAAATATAATAAGCACACCAATATATTTGTCAACTCCTTGATTGTTATGTTTTCCCGTAAACTTGAGACAGAAGCGTAAGATGTACACTTAATGTATATTCAAGATGTATTAAGACTAATATACCTTCATTAGTAAGGCTGATATTTGTGATAACCTTTCTAGCGTCCGAATTCTATATTACTTACGATTGTAATGCCTGTTGTTTAATCGTTTCTGGTACTGTACTTTTTTAAAAATATGTTGGCCACTTTAAAACATTCTTATGTTATAGACAATTTTTCTTGTTTCATTTTTATTATTTTATTTCATTTTCATTTTATTTTCATTTTTATTTTTTTAATAACTGGGTTTTGACTTCTTTTCAGTTTAGACAAGTGATGAGTCGTCGGTTGATCGTCTAATGCAACAGATAACAAACTTCATGTCTGAAATAAGTGATGATCATAGAACAGCTGTTGTTGATGCAATAAGGTATAACGGTGTAATATATTTCTGTTAATGGTAATTTTTATACTTTTCATTCTATACCACGGTGGTGTGTTTATTGCCACTGATAAAAATTGAAATGGATGCTATACTTTATGTATTGTATGGATCCAAATATTGTTCTTATAATTAATTTATTAAATTAATGACTGTAGTATAAGCAACCACTGCAGGGGTAGCCGGCAGATATCAGGGCGGACTTAAGCAGGTGGTTGACTGCGGTGTGACGCGAAAATTTTAAACTTGCGTTTCGACAATTCAGTGCGTGAAGAATATCAAAATTCGACGCGCAATCACATCTGATAGCCCCATTGTGAAACCGACCCAAACGGAGAAAGATCGTCAGCTCGAAAGACCTATCATCCCTTCTTGCACTGAAAGATTTTGACGGAATAGCTTCCATGAAAGATCCTGAAAACTCGTTGTGGAGTGACAGTAATCTAGCACGATCAAGGTAATTTTTTGCACTTTGTGAAAGAGCTGTGTGCTGCGACGCAAAATGTGGAATTGTTCAGTGTGGTTGAAGCTTTGGTCCACTGGAGCTTCCACTGAGAAACAGTACTCCGACAAGCTGATGGCCATGGCAGAAGGAATAGATAAGAAGCAAGGTTGTTCCGATATCATTGACGGTGAGGAGGGCCTTCACTTCATCGTGAGTAGCACGAATCGATGCGACAAAGGCTAGGATAGCTACCTCCTCTGACATCACGACATTTAACCCTCCAAATTTGATCGGAAGAGTCGTCTGGCGCCAGGCTCGTTTATCGAGAGATACGTTTAGGGCGCTTTCACATAGGCTTTGCGTCGTATTGTCAAATTGTTACAGTAGGTCTTTGTGGAGGAAATAAGGAGTGTACGCATAAGGTGCTGGATTTTGGGTGGTCCAGATCTGTGACGCAAAAATAGAAAACGCGTCTTGACTGTGGAGCTGGACAAGTCTCGATCCGACCAAGCGATTCGACTAAGTTCGCTTTTCAAAGATTCAGTCATTTTCTTTAAGCTAGAGCGAAGAGTAGTGGACCGAGGGGCTCGCTCTGCTGTTGAACACAGTTTCGCGACCAAATGCTGTTTTCACCACAGAGAAGACGTGTATCATTACCGTAGCATAAAGCCACGAAAGGAAGGATCTCGGGAATGTAGAGTTGCACGGCGTTTAAAACACAATTTCGATTAATGGAGTTAAATGCGTTGGCAAAATCTAGTTTGACTAGATGATTTCCCGGACGCAACATCAAGTAGTCGCGGGCAGACTGAATGACAACTTCGATGCCAGATCAAAATCCCACACGAATTGCGTTTGTCGAAGAACTCTGGAAATATGCGAAAAGATCGCATAATCACCTACCTTTGGTGTTAGTCTTAGTATGCTGCAGCCAATAGCTATGGGACGGATGCCACCTGATTTTTTGGAAAACGCAAGGAGATTGGCATCGCTGAGATTCTGGGCGATTTGGGGAGGAACATTGCCTTTAAGACTTAGGTTTATTCAGGCCAGTAAGGCTATCCAGAAGAGCTTCCCCTGCGCTACTAACCAATACGCCTATCAAATCTTTTTGATGAGTTCGACTAAGTTAGTCGAACCTAGCAGCGTGCGAAGGTTGAAAAGATCGGATAGCATTAGCGACTTGCTTCTGGTCTATTTGTAGTATATCGGCCTCGTTTGGGAATTCTGGAACTGATGTGATGAGGGGATTCTGAGGATCCAATTATATCATATGTTCAACCACAGTACTGTTAAATGGGATTATTGTTTGAGTACTAGTAACCAGTCGTATTGCCCCTCTAGGATGCCCATCCTCGAGGTTCTAGCAAAACCGTCGTCTCAATATGTCACTATCGTTTGAAAAAATCCCAAAGGAAGATGTGAACGGGGTATCCGAAATTTGATCTGGAGATTCACATGCCTCCTTTATCATTGAAGATAATGATCGTCCTGCTCCCTTTTTGTCGCGGAGTATCAAAATCGATATTGCAAAGGTAAGCATACGGAACCAGTTATCATCCTCGATAGGAGAATGAATAACGTTATTGATACACTTACTAAGGCTGAAGGCAGTTGCCTGGCGAGCAGCGCGAGGGATGTGCCCCACGAACTTGGCGGATTGTGTAAGAGCTCTGAGGAGTCGATAATCTAAGTCTGCATAAGCAAGAATAACATCTGAAATGATATGGTTATCGACTGAACTCGGAATATCGCAGGGCGATTGTGAAGAGAAGGAGGCTGGAATATTAATTGGTAGCTTGCTTGAGCCTGGGCAGCGTGAATTAATTGCCCGTGGACTCAAGACAGGTCATTTTTGGAGACTCGGATGAGACGTTTGCAGAACGAGCACCTAGATGTAAATGGGATTGAAATATTGGAAGGTAGCAGATAGGAAGCAACGTTGGAGATACTCGACTGCGGAATCGAACGTTAATATTCAACTTATTGTATACTTCGAGTCAAAGAGCAAGCTGGGATCGACGCAAGAGATACTCGACAGCGAAACTGAACGCAAATCTTTAACTGATTATATAGTTCCTGTTGGAGGGCGCAAGCTGGAATTGACAGTGATTCGATTTAAGTAGTCAAGCGGTTCGATTTAGTTGAAACTTACTTGTCAACTAAAATCGGATTGATTTTTAATAAACGAATAATATCCTATATCTAGATAGATACGTTTTAGGTATAAAAGGCATATATACATATTTTTATATTTTAAATATTATATTACATTATTGGTTCACCGAATCCATAACGAAAAAAAATGCGATTACATTATGCTCATTGAGTATCAGTCAATACTATGTTTTATGCATCTGCCTGTAGGCATCATTTTGACCTGTTATTTATTGTTATTTATTATTTATTTCTAAATAATTGCGCAAAAACTTGTAATAAATAGCAAACAAATATTTATTGAAATTTTAAAATAAGTAATTTTTTACCATATACACTTTAATTTTTTGAAGCAATTTCTGAATAATCACTATTGCTGAGTCGATTCAAATTTTCAAAATAAGTAATTCTGAAAGATTGACTATTTTTATAATGTCGAATAGAATTGACGTTGCCCATATGTATACTTTTATAATAATGCACTAATAGCATTATCCTATTCGTTTAATCATAAATTGCGGGTGCTGTTTGTATTTATTTTTTAAAATTTTACTTTAGAATCCTTTCGAAGAAATACCCACAGAAACATCATTCTTTAATTAAGTTTCTCGCGACTATGCTACGAGAAGATGGCGGTGTTGAATTCAAAGATGCTGTCGTTAATGCTCTAAGCATTTCAATGAAATCTAGTCCATCTGCCAGAGCGTACGGTAGGACTTGAGATAGTGTCTGTTTTAGGTTTTACCATCTAATTGCATTATTACTATTCGTTGTTGTCCTATGCAATTCTAGCAATCATTTGTATGTTTTATTATAAATACCGTATCATCATCTGTATTCTTGCGACGTTAACATCGAATTGAAAAATTCATGTTTATGGTATCATAATTTGTTTCAACACCATCAAATCAGATCGGATAACTGAGTATTTTGTAAATATTTTAATCTAAAGATTTTAAATAATTTCGTTTTTTAGGTAATAATTTAAAAAATTTAACTTTTACGAATTGCTTAATAAATTACAGACAATATAAATTATATTTCATATAACTTATATAAAGTTAAACTTTAAAATTGAAATTTAAAATAAAAGTCAATTTCAATGAATTCACTAATAAATAATATATGATTTATAAGAATAAAGATAAGAGGTCATCAGAAGGAACTGCTATGCTATCAGGTTTCAGCACTTATTCCTCCCCAACATAGCAACGGGACCAAACACGGTCTAATGACGTATTTCCTCTGATGAAATTTGATTATATAGTATCTTATTCTAATACAACGTATATTTTTCATTATCCATTTATAAACATTTACCGCTAAAGATTTTAAATTTATTTTAAATATTATTGTTTTGATTTATATGTATATTACTATTTTCTGCTTGATGGTATTTTTATAGAAACCTAGTTTAAAATATGCATCTATTAAATTATTTAAAAATGAATTTGAAGAAAGCCAATATCATTACATATTGTTGCAATTCTTGAAATTTCATTATTTAATGTATTATATTTTATATTATATGGTATGCATGAATGCTCATGCAAAAATATTTGTAAATTTTAAATATGTCATCTTTACAATATAAATCTGTACGATATAAATTAAAAGTGGTTTTAATTGATGTTTATTTAATGTTCATATCTAGATATATACGTTCTTTATCATCAATATTAGTTTTATAAGAAATAAGGCTGCTTGGATAAATTTGTTTACTTTTTGAATAAAAATTATTAGAGTTAAATACACAATTCATTAATATGATGATATTAATGATATCATCATAATATAATAATCATCATAATAATTAATATATATATCATCATAATACATTAATAATATCATTAATATATCATATCGTTATTATTAATTTATTAATAATGATGATAATTATTAATTATCATCAATAATTTATCATATCATACACATATCATTTATTATTAAATATAACTTATTTATCATTAATATTAGTTTTATTAAGAATTGAATTACCTGGATATATAACGAAAAAACATGGTTTTCCTTATGATGTTAATTGATGTTGATTTTTTAAACTTTCCACGTTTTGGCCTTTTTAGTTTTGTTCTTATTATAGATTGAATAGCCGTGTATCGGTAAAACGTTTGCAATAAAAGCAAATTCCTTGTTTACTTGTCGTTTACCAGCTATAATATCATGCTTTAAAGCAGTATTATAATTTCCACAAATGGAGAGGCCTTTATAGATTTATAGATTTTCATTTGTTTTCAGTTTTTTTTCAGTGTTGCGGGTGTTTCTTTATTATAAGATGCTATTTCGCTACTGACAATATTGAATTAATTTAAAATATATATAAACTCTGATCAGTTTATTCTAGTGCCTCGATATCAATCTTAAGCATCCTTTTGTTTGTAAATTCTAAACTATGCAACTATCATATTGTATCATATAGTAAGAGAGCGATCTTGCTCTCTTACTTAATGTTTGTTTTAAAGATCATTATATGTTTAAATGTACTTATCGTGTTGTTATGCTCATATGACAATCATCATCTAGCTTATTATCTGCGTTTTAAACATGTGGTTGTTCCACCATAACCAGTTTAGTTTAATTTTGTTTTACTAATAGGTCTCGCCAAATTATGTGAATTTATTGAAGATTGTGAACATGAGAATTTGACTACCAAAATACTCTATTTACTGGGAAGTGAAGCAATGAAAACCGGTCTTACTTCACAGCATATTCGATACATATACAACAGAATTGTGCTTGAATCTCCTACAATTCGTTCTGGTAAGTTTTATACTTTTTACATTTCACGCCAACACTGAGATTTTATTCATTTTATTATTTGATATTATTGATTTGCATGATTAAATTGAATTAGATGAATGTGCTTACTCATTCATCAATCGTCATATTAAATCATTAATTACCATATGACTACCATTTATAAACACGACAAAACTACTTCGATATGATTTCATGATGTGTTACGTTTGTGTTTACATCCTTTAGTGTGCAAACAAATGTTCTTTTGTGTTCCTCTGGGTACACACATACTCGCGATCTCTTTTGTCAAACTTAAATTAATTACAGACTCCTTAACAAACAGAAAATGTCTTATTTTTGTACACGAAAATGCAAATATATTTGTTTGAGGTTTACGCCTTTATCGCATTGTTTTTATCATAGTAACAAATACATATACCGATACTTATTTTCTAATAGCTGCCTTTGCTGCCTCATATTTTCGGGTTAAATATTTATAGAATCTACTATTATGTGTTATTCAATGCTAATCATTGATTAAAGAAAATTTCTGCAGTAACTAAAATTTATGAGTTCAAAGATTAATTTAATTAATCGTTCAACTTGAATGCATCTGTGAGCTGAAATTCTTCTGGTTGTGGCACAAAATTATCATCACAGGTATTTTGTTTCTATTCTTGATACAGCAGGACGCTATAAATCAGCCTGGGTAGGGTATCCCTATGTGTATGATCCGGATAACGGATCACACACATAGGGTATTTTTATTAATAGATCGTTAAAATACGATCCCCTACCGAAATTAATATACAACAATGTATATCTACACTACTGGAGCAGCCAGCCAAGTAGATGTAGCGTTGAATAAAGATACAGACGTCCTGAGTTCAAATCCTATCAGCACCAGTGTACGAAATCAGTAGCAGATAATAAGGATTGAAACGTGATGGGTCAGCAGCTGATGAGACCCACCCATGCTGATTAGTACCGTCCTGATGTATCAAGAATAGGAACAGTGTACCTGTGAGGATAATATTGTGCCACAACTAGAAGAATTAATTAATCGTGTTATAATCGAAAAGTGTAATGTTTCATAAAATTTTCTAAAACAAATTTAGAAATTTCTTTTAAAATAGAAATCATTAAAATTAGATAATAAATGAAATTATCTTCGTTATAAATTATTTATCTACTTTAATTCAATTCAAGATCTTTCACTTATACATTACTTTATGTTGAATATACAAAAACATAATGTTATATTCTTAACATTTCAAGAATGTTAAGAATATTACATTTTTATAACATAATATTTAGAATCTCACTAAACAATTCTACATTGTTTAGTGAGATTTGAATGCGCTATATAGCTGTTGTGCTGTACAGTGAATGATTTCACCCAACTAAATTTAGTTAATATAATAGTGTCAATTGAAGAATATACAGTCTGTAGCTAATGAAAACGCTGAATTACTTGTAAATCATTTCAACATTTAAACTATGCAGTAAGTTACGAGATTCGTATCTTCAAATTCTCGTGAAGCTAAAAATTTAGGAATTCTAAACTATTTAAATAAACTGTGACTTTTGACGCAGTAATTTGCGATCCATATCTTTAAAATTAAGTCAACTAAATATTAAGAAATTAATGGCTATTCAGAATAATGTATTTGATACATTAAGTTACGATCTGTATCAAAATATTTAGAAATTCTTGACTATTCTGAATACTGTGCATTTTGACAAATTAAGTTACGTTTCGTATCTGTAAACTTAAGTTAAATTAATAATTTAAAAAATCTTGACTACTTAGAATATGTGCCTTTTGACAGCGTTCCTTTGTCCTTCCGCAACATCATTTCCCTTCGATCCCTACCTTTTCAGCGCTTTTTATCCAGTGATCGCCCTCTCCCCTTGCTACATGTCCTAACCATAATAGCATTTTTCAAACGATGACGTCTCGTATTGAATCCACTTTGAACATCTTCAGGATATCAGTGTTGGGGACTTTGTCCTTCTTTCTTATACCCGCCGACCATCTGACCATTCTCATCTCATTTACTGCTATCCTGTGAATATCTGCTTTTGTTGACCAGCCGCATAAATCATGGCAGATCGAACGACAACATCGTATATGCGTCCTTTAGGTATGAGCTTTAGGAATCGCAATGGTTATTTTCAAATTCGAACGTTTAACATTTTATTAATGAAATTCTTTATGTTTTAGCTGCGAAGAATGAATAATATTTTTTGCATTTTTTAAGAATGAGTGATTTCAATTACATAATCTTAAAATGGTATTTTGTATATTTTTCACAAATTAAATGTAATAAAAATACAGATGTGTGATTTATTTTATTTACTATGTAATACTGTTACAATAACCATATGCTTATGTCAAGGTTTTGGTTCGACCTTTCTCTATAAGAAAACTTTTCTTGAAGTCCAAATTTAGTGAACCTAGATGTTTCATAAATTTAAGCCTATTTTTTGCATTTAGCTGCAATAACTGCATTAGCGAGAATCGCTGCGTCTGAACCAAAATGCCGCAAACGTGTGCTTGCCTTACTTAAACACTCAGTGCGTGATCCTGATGACGCTGTCAGGGATCGTGCGGCCTTTTATTTTGAAGTTTTGAACGAAATAGAGTATAACGATCAATTGACAGATGAGGAAATTAATGATTTGTTAAAGTACATTACCTCGTGTCGTAAGTAGCTCAATGTGTTCACTTATTTTGGTTAATTTTATGATATTTTTATAGATGTATACACTTCAAAGCCTGAACAGAAAAAACCAAAAGCTGCCGAGGGATCCACTGATAACACAAAAGATTACTTTGCTCAATCTGTCGATACGGCAGCTTTTGATGCTACTGGTAGAATTTTCTTTAATGATTGAATTGAAGCTTATTATTACTGTATTGTCATAATAGATGCCCTAGCAAGCAAGGAGTTTACTTATAAACGAATTTTAGGTAAACTACCTATTTTATAATAACAACTCAAAATAATTTATACAAACACAGTTTATTAGTAAATATATTAAATATTATATTTATGTTTTTGTATGTTTTTGAAACCTATATATTATGAATACGTAATTAAGACAACACGATAATACTTTAACTGACTTGTTTGTAGTTCCCCATGAAATTCATTTTGTAAACTAAGCAAATCAATTACGGGATGTCTACTATTCCATATTTATGCAATTGTTTTTAATTTTTTGAAATGGAGAAACATTGTTCATTAATCTAAAGATTTATCGTGATGAATAATTTTAAAATTAATAATTTTTAATTATATTTAATATCAATAATCTTTAATTTAAAGATTCATCGTAATAGATTCATCATGATGTTGGTCAACTCTCTGATAACCAAATCATATGGATTGTTGCTATCCTTATGATAGAGGATTTCATAATGATGATTGGATATGGTTTTGCTCGAATAATCAATATGCTGAATAACGAATTTTAACTTTTATCTTATAACTACCTTTGTAATCTTTAAGAAGATTGGTTTATTATTTAAAAAAATAATTAAAGAGATCTATAAATTAGAATAAATTGGTTTCGATTATTTAAATTACGCTCGTAATTCAGTACTAAAATACAAAATGTGTTGTATAATTACTTATTAACTACGTCAACTGCCCTAGTCCTACTTATTTAAATAATTTCACAATGATTTAATTAATTCACATATTTTTTATGATTTATATTATTTTATATTTAGATCAAATACATTCTGCTACCGAGATTTCTAATCTCGGCACTTTCTTGAAAACAAACGATCCAGTTGCTCTAACTGAAGCAGAGGTAGAATACAACGTTCGTTGTATTAAACACCTATTTACAAACTATATGATTCTTGAGGTATGGGCTTTGACACTCTTTCATTTAACTATATTTATTCACACTTTTTATATAATTTCCTTCGAGTTTGCTTTAACATTAAATAATGTTTGGAATTCCTCACTTACTTTAAAAACGCTAAAAATGGTTATGCACATTTATGTAAATTAACGCATAGCTTTTTTTTATCAGAATCCGAATTTGCTTACTCCGATTTTAAAAATTGTGATCTTGTAATGAATATTTTGATAATTGCTCTGGTTGTGATTCCACATTATCCTCTCAGGTATTGCTCTTATTCTTGATACAGCAAGGCGCTACCAGTCAGCCTGGGTGGTTTTCATCTGCTGCTGACCCTGACCTACATTTTACGTTGCAACCTTTGCTATCTGCTTACTCCGTACACTGGTGCTAACCGAATTCGAACTCAGGACGTCTGTATCGCGCTTCCAACTTTACATCCACTAGGCCAGCTGGTTCAGTGGTGTAATAATTTTGATAATTATTGTGTGCATCGTGCAGCATTTGGCGTTTTGGTACTGTTAATAGTGTCGTGATTTCGCAATTGAATATCTTTGAGAAATATAAATAATGAAATTTTATAAATTACATTATAAATTAATTTTTCTACAATATAACGAATTTGTTTAATTTGGCGAAAAATCAAAAATTTCTTCTAAGAAGTATAGCAAAAGCGACAAACCCTAGATTGCATAAATTCCTTTCCTTTCCTTTTAAACGATTACGAGTGTGAGAACGTTGCAAAAACATGGAAGAACTTAGTGATTATTTAATAAAAATAATATTACAAATTATCAACTTCACACAAGAATACGCTGTTGTTATTGAATGAAATAAAGATAGCATTTTCATCAAAGTTCTAATGAGGATGCTAAATGGTTAACTAGAATAACAGACAATATTTAGTACATAAGTACGACTGTTTAATATTTTCATGCTACAAACAAATGTTTAGTTTATTAGGATAACATTGAAATTTGTGAAAATGATGTTTTTTGGTATATACCAAATAGATTTATAAGCAAAGGTGCTTTAAAACACCAGCTACATCTTTTGTCGTATGGTTATCTATTGAAATATGGTTAGATAGTTAGATGAGCGTCAACGCGATAAATGTTTCTACAAAATATATTCATATTTTCGGATGGTATAAATTTTATTTGGTAACATCAAAATATATTATCATATTTAAACTCAGCATATATGATGTGCGTTTTCATTTACAGTATTATATCGCTACTTCGGTGTTGTGATAAAGCAAGATACTTTTAAAATTCTAACAAATCTGCAAATATAATATATAGTATATGTTACACACCGTTGTCCGGGATCTGATACTATATATGTCCGGAATCTGGTACTATAGATGTAGTAAATTATGGTTCAAAAACATCGGTAGCAAAGAATAAAGCTAGCAGAGGTTTCACCCTGTACTAAGCGTTTTCAATCTTAAAATAGCAAGAAATAAATTAAACTAGAAGCTGTCAAAATTATGTTAAATCCTCCACATATAGTAATTCTCTTCATTTATGCCATGTGGATAGTATGTTGTCGATTGTCCTATTTCCCGCATTTCCGTTTTCTTCCTCTCTTAGTTATTTGTAATCACCGGTTGAATCTCTGAATATTTAAACTTGCAATCATTGTTTGCTAGCATGCTCTTCACTGCACAATCGGTAGCTTTATCTGATTTTAGATTCTTTGGTCTATTATTTAGTCTAAGACTTGCGATCTATTAGTTTCTCCTACGTATTGTTTGCTACAAGAATCACATGTAGCAACATACACAATATGTGACGTTGTACAGTTTGCCGATTTGCTTAGTCCATGTGAGAACGTTTTCTTCGAACTGTTGCATTCATCACTGGAAGAAATAACCTCAAATGTTTTGTGGTACATTCGTTTGAATCGGCTCTCAACTATGGGATGCAGTACAATTCCAGTGATGTTCTTAGTGCGGCTATTCACATTTCAAAATGTATATCCTTGTAGCAATTTTTCGGATCTCAGAGCCTCGTTAAAGATCATAGCACGCTTCATCGTTGCTGGTATCAGCTCCTTACGTGGAGGTAAACAGGAATGTTAGATTCGTTTTTAAAAAATATTGTTTATTTATTTTGACACCACTACACAGTGATATCTAGAAAATATACCGTTGAAAATATCGCCTATGTATCGATATTCTAAGAGAGGTTTTATATTAGCTCACGATATCCACTTTGCTTCGTATACATAAATTGATAATATTGTATAGACATATGAGAGGGGTTCCCATTGCTGCTCCATAAACTTGATTTTTACAATGTCGATGAAATTCTATGAAATTATTGTTACGTATAAAAAATATCAATGCCTCACTTATAAAGTCGCAACATCTAAAATCCCAAACTACATTTTTAATCATTTTGTTTACCTCTTTAATACCATTATTGTGATGGATGGAAAGAAGTGCACAATGCTTTAACGTAAATCGTTGCCAAAATTACATCTAATAATTTTGGACTATCCTGTAAATTCATTATAAAATCAGGTTTATTTAATATCTATCAAGGAACTACAGCAAATGGTAAATGATACAATAAAATATTGTACACAATAAAATATTGAGTTTATATTTCGCTCAAGTATTGTATCCTTGCTGGTATTAGTATGCACGTTTGAGTTTAAGAATCGTAAGCCTTCATTTATGTATTCTTGTCGATGTCTGATAATTCTTTAAATGATTCCGTAAAATGAAGAATTACAGCTATAGAATATGATAATGCATTAAGCGCAATATATAGTAGTAATATATTTATATTTGTAGATTATCAAATCCAAGTCAGTATTCGCTTTCAAATTTCCAGATTCATATTCCCTGATGCATGAGTGTTTGATACTATGTCATTATATATAATGACCATTGCATATGATGATTCTCTCTTGATCACGAGTCATGAACAAAAGTGGTTATCGCTCGAAGCGTAGACTATCAAACACTATTTTTTGTACAACACATTTCCTTGTTTCTATATTAGAATTAAATATATATGGAATCCGTTTGGGATCCAAGGCGTCGTTTTTTTATTAAACATATATATTTTTCTTTTTTAGATAAATACTGGCAATTGACAATAATCTATTAAACGATGTTTCGACCTTACGTTCTTCTTCAGGTTATTGTGTATATTATCTCTCAAAGTTTTTTTACGAGATAGTTTTTTATCTCTCAATGTTTTTTTCCAGAGATTATATACATACTAACCAGAAGTAAACCGTAAGGTCGAAAAGTCGTTAAATAAATTAAAGCCAGTAATTTTCAAATTATTGTCGAATTATTATCAATCACGATTTTTTAAATCACTTGCATCAATAGACATTAATCTATAATAATTTAGTTAGTACATTTATATTAATGACATCAAAATAACTACAATCGTCATTTTCCAGTGTTTGATAAAAGCTTCGATCGTATTTATTTGTATATGTTGTTTAGTACAAGATTGAAAACACACTTGATGATGTGCAATTGAATAAAGTATATATTGATCTTAAAATTGATGAAGGCAACTTTGAAGTCGTCGAAGTCATCCCGGCAGAGAGCATTCGACGTCACGAAACACAATCTGTGTTCTGTTGCCTTAAATTATCGAATGATCTAAATGAACGTATGTTATTTCTTGACCATTTTCTAAATGTTTGATAAAACAGTATGTGATTGATTATATTGTTATATTATTAATTATATTATATTATTAATATTAGAAAAATGTTGATTAATAATAATTTCTGGTTATTTATAATTATAAATAATAATTTATGGGAAAATAAACAATATTCTTTGCATTAGAATAAGATACACTAGATAATCAAATTTAATCAGATGAAATACGTCACTAGCATGTATTTGGTTCCGCTGTAATGTTGAGTGGAGGAATAGGAACTGAAACTTGATAACATAGCAGTTCCTCCTGATGATATCTAATCATTATTCTGATACATCTTTTATTATTTATTAGTCAATTCATAATAATTGACTTTTATTTTTAATTTAAATTTTTAATTTTAATTCGAAATAAATTATATAAGGTCTTAAATAACTACATTTTATTATTTCAAGTTATTTATTATTAATTACTTAATTATTTGTTATTTATTTAGCATTATTTTTAATTTATAAATAATATAAAATACATTGACTCAGTTAGTTGGTTTGAATTAGATAATTCACATTTTATCAAAAGCTTTGGATTTTGACTGTTAAATAATAATAATAATTTATATATTTAATAATCCCTTTATTATATATACATTAAAATCTATTGGATTACTTCTTATTTCGCTATTACTATATATATAATTTCAATTGATACAATTTTAATTAACATTTGTTTTTTAACACATAGCAATATGTGCAAATAAAGAAATTATTCTCTTTTGAAAATTATATTTATTTTGTTATGCATTCATTAAATATGTTTATATTACAAATTGCTATAATAAATTGTGGTAAGCAAACCGTTAATTTCTACATTTACCTGTCACACTAATTTATAAAATCATAACATTTTTAACATTTTTACATGCGAGAGCAGAAATTTATACATTTTCGCACTTGTGCTGGATAACGTGTAACAAAATATGTTTGTATAGTAATGAAAAAATTTTTAGATTTTATAATTTAAGCGATTTATATTTTCAAATATGTAGCTTCATTTAACATTAAATATTTTGCGGCATTTGAACTGAATACTGAATTTGAAATATTATGGCATTAACATATGCAAAAAGTAATGATTTTTATGTTTGTCGTATTTAAAGCATTTTAAACTCCATATTTTAATTAGTCATTATTTATAATTTTCACTCTTATTTGTTTCTTACAACTTGCCTCTTTAACTATTAACACTGTAAACGGTTATCTTTAGATGCCAGTTCATTTGTTCGTAGCATCGATTATATTTATATGTGCTTGTTTTGTAAATATATTTTATAATTTATCACAATTTTTTTCTATTATTCAAAGTATTTAACCTTATTGCTAGTTTTTAGCCACATGAATATATTTACAAGTCAACAATTTTAATTGCTTTTCTAGCAAATCAGCATATGTTATGTTTGATAAAATCTGATATTTCTCATCAGCATTTTTCTAACAGATTATGAATCGACACTATTTATCTACACAGGATTGGTGGTTACACAAATCGACTTGTTCTGAAGCAAAAAAAAGTGTAGCTAAGTATCAGTGTAATTGTATGTAATGTCTACACTGTGAAAATCACTATAATATTTTCGTCTATATTAGCTTATCTCGGTTTAAAATTGAGGCCTTGTCAAAAATAACATATATACGAGAAAACTGCACCCACATGGCACTTGCCACAGCATTTCAATAGCATTTTCAAAGTTTAATTTCGCTTAGTGTCTTAATTCCATGATCATTTACGCATTAAAGTTTAGCAAGTATCTGCTAAAGTTTGTAAATTTATTTCTCACAAAAGTAAATTGACTTCTCGTAATCTTAAAAACACTTTTATTATGAATTTAAAAATTCATAATAAAAGTGTTGTAATGTAAATTTTAAATATTTTCATTTCTAGAATGTAAGATAAAATACTGTCACAAAATTCAAATATATATTTTATTCTAACAGCTATGGTTTTCTTTGCATAACGGTTTGGTACTAAAAAATAAAATCAAACAAAAGTAGTTGAATCATTCAAAAATTTAAAATCTAACCGAAAATTGTCATAAATAATAAATGATGTACTCATTATTACAATAAGATATTGCTCTTAAATCACAATTGCACAATACATTAATCGAAATGCATCGGTGGCGTGTACTTGAACGATTACCATGGTAGGTTGACTACCATGGTAGGTCGAAACTTGATAACACTGCGATTCCTCCTGGTAACGTTTATCAGGAGGATTAATTTAATTGTTTCATAAAAACTTGTAGAGTTAAAAACTATAACTGCAAATTAAAAACTTGTTGAGTCAACTAAACTTTGCTAGTTGATTTATAAAACTTTATTTATAAAAAGAAGTTTTTAGATATTTTAAGATCAAGATATTTTCATTTTATTATTGACCTGTAGTACAGGATATGTAAATTATATTGAGCTAAATGATCTAAATTGTATAAATAGCGCATTACATTATTATCACGGACGAAACTCGTGACGTTATGAGTTTATTGTTCATAGAATATAGAGCTGTTTACTGATTTTTATCTTAATTTTATTTTATTTTTGGCTAACAGTTTTTCATATGCAAAGTCTTATGAGTCCATGTTTTAAGTCATCGGGACGCTAAACAGCACTTTGAAATTTCATATAAAAGATGTTGATCCAAACACGGGAGAAACTGATGATCTGGAGCCTGGATACGCTGATCAGTTGAACGTAAATGTTAATAATTGTGCATGTAGTTTATCTCGTTATATTGATAGCTTGAAGACATTGATATTGTAATTGGCGATTATATAATAGAAGATAAAAAGTCCCAATTTGATGATGCATTTAAAAACATAGGGACTGATGCGTTGGAAGTAATTGATTCCTTCATGCTACCATATTCATCGATACCAGGTTAGTTGTCGTTCATTTATAAATGGAATTGATTAGTATGATGTGCTATTATCATCCCTAAACCAATTTTTATATTGTATGACGAAGATCTTATCATTACTAATAAATATTAATGATTTATAATAATAAAAATATTTATATTGATATAATATCAATGATTTATATTTTAAACGCACATAGATGCGTTTTATTAAACCCGTGCGTCTCTCTGCTTAGACCAAAATAAAAAGCTGTATAACAATATATAGACATGTACTCGAGAGATATGTAGCGCAAATATCTCGATGTATTTTGAAAAAAAGCGCGTGTGTCATTGGGAGATTAAAAATGGCTCTCTTTTAAAAGAACAGGAATGCATTCTCGACAGATTTGCAACTGTAGTGGAATATGACCTATATGATACTCCCACAAATCATTTTATAACACGGCATTAACAACTATCAATTTGCTGGAAATTTGAAAGTCGTACGATCACACCAAGAAGCTTAAACAACATCCTGAATAAATAACATTAAAATTACGCGGAAGACGACTTTCAAGCAACCAAGCTCCTAAATTAAGAAAACGATCAGTTGCTATTTTTGTGTGTCATACATTGAAAAAAAGCAAACTATTCAAGGTAGTAAAAAGATTCTCGGCGTCGCCTGTAGAGCACATATATATTTAACTTATCCTATCAATTTTTTGCAACGATATCTTCGATATATGAGCACACGCAAATTTTGTCTAAGACTTCTACAGTCATTAAGACAAAGCTTTTAAATGTAGTGTCTCCTTCGCAAGAAATAAAAATCGAACAGATCAGAATTCATCATGGTATCCAAGAACGGATGCACGGCATTCAGTTTGGTGTTTCGTATCTTGTGAATATATTCGTCGAGATCGATCAAAAATTCTGTGTTGAGTTATGCTTAAGCCTAATCATATCATGAACGAGTTAATTACAGAGAGCAAGTTGTTCCAGTAAATTTATTGCGTTTGAAGACGCCATATATGATACTTGTGGGAGTATCATATAAGTAATCTTCCACACAGTTGCACATCTTTCAAGAATGCATTCCTGTTCTTCTAAAAGAGCGTAATTTTTAATCTCCCAATGACACATGTTGTTTCCTTTCAAAATACATCGAGAGATCCGAGCTATCAAAAATGATCGTTTTTATGTGGGTTACGTATTAACACTTATTAAGTAATAAAGTTTGTCTCATCTCTGTAATAAGTGAACAAACGACTGGTTTACTTAGGTTTTGTTTGCTCATATCTAGCAGGCGAAGTTAATGGATTACTGTCCGCAAAACACGGTTCAGTGGTATGGTAAATGATAGTCTACCACATTCATTACATGCATTAACTTCGTCTTCCTCATTTACTTGATCATTCTGGAGCTTAATATTATGCTTAATTGACAATCAAGCAGTCAGTAATCAAAGGCTTGTCAATTGCTTCAAGATTATACGATAATTGCTTACGGGTACTGCATCAATAGTATTCTTGCAATTATATTTTTGATTCATCACCCATTGATTGAACTGGTAATTCGGGAACATCTTATGATATATAGACGGACTAAAATCCTTATTTGCGTTGTTAATAAACTGATTGAATGTAATTATTTATTGATTTTATATCTGTCAAACCAAAATAATTATATGGCTAAATAAATAATCTTCGTTATTATTTTAATGCATAAAACTAAGGATCTAATTAGTATGCATATTAATCGAAGATGATTTAAATGAACTTTTGATTAAAAAAAAAACAATTTAGTTGTTTGGTAATTAACAAAATTATTACAGTTTATTTAACAGTAAATTTTTTAATGATTGAAATAATAAATTAATTTGTTTCTTTTCTTTTAGGCGTTTATTTATTTTTTTAAAGAATTTTACTCAATCTAAAGAATACTCGAAATTAAAAGTAAAAATATTTGATATATTCTAATTAAAAATATGCATTACGTATTTTTATTTTTGTTGGAACGAAGATTAATAAATTATTTTCTACATGTGATACTCTTTAGATGCTGTTATTTTCAGTTTTGTTTTTGAAGACAAATTGTAAAAGTCAAAACACCAATGCTTTAAAGAACAAAACACAATTGATGTGGCTCGCCGTTTGTAAAATTTGAACACAAAAATTAAACATTAGTTTTTGTATTTGAAACTAATAAAACGATCTCAAGTTCTTTAATAGCCTTATTATTACGCGAAATGACAATTTTATTGAATCAGGGCATATATTTCAGTCAATAGGAAATATCATCTGACAGCTACTACTTGTGACGGCTATTTGAAAGATGGGAGTATTTAATTTGGAATTGTGTGATTATGCTATTCTTTCATTGTTAAATTATATGCTCGTTAGAATAATTTAATATTGAATTGAATATGCGTATGTTAGTATAAAAAATTAAACGTACAAAGTTTTAGCTGTACGTTGTGTACTACGAAGAATCATTAATTTTACAGGAAGTAGTAAACTGTTAATCAATCCATCAGCACAGCATTTGGATATATTTTCGCCAGTCTAAGTAAATCACGATGTGGTATTTCTTATTTTTCTATCGACTTCCATTGAAACTACTGCTCTTATTGTGAAAACGAATAAAGTTGTTCTCCGTACTGTTATAATTGTTTCCAATTTAATCTAACAATTTAAATGGCGACATATAATATGTCGACAAATGATAAGCTTTAATAAGTTGTAATGTAAAACGATTGAATACTTTCTGACTTGTAAATGAGTCAAGTTTGCTTAAGACCTTTTCAGTTCGACATTTTTACTGTATATATAATTGTAGATGTGGCCAAAAATCGGAGTTCGATTACACGTAGAGCAGACTTCCTTATCACTCCTAAACAAGCTGATGGTAGCCGGCAGCACTCATCAGTAGGGTGAACTACCATCAGTCGTTTCGGCTGCCTTGTGATATATTAAATAGGCATTTTCGAGAATTTGCTTACGTGGTAGCATGGTCATTGCCTCTTTAAACTAACCATATGCTTTCCGGACCATCCTAATTTTATTCGTCAGGAATTTTACTTGCTGTCGTTGCTTGCTTTCTCACAGGATCCGTTGAAGGATACGTTTTTATAGTTTTTAAATCCGATTGAGTTAAACTGTGCTCCGGGAGCTAATAAGTTTCAGTTTTATAATCGTAGATTTTGCCAAAAACCGGAGTTCGATTACATGCAGAGCAGACTTCCTTATCACTCCTAGACGAGCTGATGGTAGCCGGCAGCACTCATCAGTAGGGTGAACTACCATCAGTCGTTTCGGCTGCCTTGTGATATATTAAATAGGCATTTTCGAGAATTTGCTTACGTGGTAGCATGGTCATTGCCTCTTTAAACTAACCATGTGCTTTCCGGTCCATCATAATTTTATTCCGCAGCAATTTTACTTGCTGTTCTTGCTTGCTTTCTCACGGAATCCTTTGGAGGATATATATAATAGTAATTCACGGATATGCTAAGTAGACAACGGTCTAGGATTTCTTTCGAAATACGGTATTTATACAAAATTGTGTTGCTTGATAGACTGGACTTCGATTCACGACTTTCAGTCACCATGTCACTTCTAGACGACCAATGAGTACCTGGCAACACTCATAAGTAGAATGAAGTACTCACTGTCCGTTTCGGTTGCCTGTGTGACATTGTGAATAAAGGCGTTTCCGACACTTTGCTTAATTGTCTGAGGCTTACGCTCTCAACCAGATCGAATTGCTGTGCGGACCATCCTTAAACACTAGGCAGAGGTTGTTGCTGAATTGTCGCTGCACTCGTTGGATCCTTAATGGATACGGCATGTATGATAGTAGTGCAAGGATGTGCTGAGCATACAACGGTCCAGGATTTCTTTCGAAATACGGCATTTCATTCGAAATATATAGTTATTTCTTTTAAATAACTATATAAAGAGCGTAAGCCTCAAACAATTAAGCAAAGTGTCGGAAACGCCTTTATTCACAATGCCACACAGGCAACCGAAACTGACAGTGAGTACTTTATTCTACTGATGAGTGTTGCCGGGTACTCATTGTCGTCTAGAAGTGACATGGTGACTGAAAGTCGTGAATCGAAGTCCAGTCTATCAAGCAACACCATTTAGTATAAATGCCGTATTTCGTAATAAATCCTGGACCGTTGTCTACTCAGCACATCCTTGCACTACTATCATACATGCTGTATCCATTAAGGATCCAACGAGTGCAGCGACAATTCAGCAACAACCTCTGCCTGGTGTTTGAGGATGGTACCCACAGCAATTCGATCTGGTTGAGAGCGTAAGCCTCAGACAATTAAGCAAAGTGTCGGAAACGCCTTTATTCACAATGTCACACAGGCAACCGAAACGGACAGTGAGTACTTCATTCTACTTATGAGTGTTGCCAGGTACTCATTGGTCGTCTAGAAGTGACATTGTGACTGAAAGTCGTGAATCGAAGTCCAGTCTATCAAGCAACACCATTTTGTATAAATGCCGTATTTCGTAAGAAATCCTGGACCGTTGTCTACTCAGCACATCCGTGCACTACTATTATATATAAAGCGTTGCCAATTCATGTTTAAACATTTTCGAAATTTTAAGATTTCTTAATCTTAAATTTTAAATTCAAGAAAATCTAAAATTCTAGGCCACAGTCGTAATTTTCCAAAGTATTCAATTTATTTTGATCAATCACTGTAATTATGGTTGCTACCGCACGATAGCGGTATTTGGTTTGCTTACTTACATAATAGCTTTATTCGCTACCTTTTACAAAATTAGCTATATTTATACATACCTTTCTTTGCTAATTATTTGTTTAGACGCGGTTGATGCCGTCACCAAGTTGTTCGGTGTTCAGAGCAACGATGAGGATTTCCAAAAACAGACAAGAAAGAGTCCAGTTAAATACGAATTACAATTTGTCGGTCGATTTCGTGATGATATTGGGCTAATGATTAAAGCAAGATTTGTTCTTGCTTCAGCAAACCAGGGAAATCCGATGAGTGTTCACATGCACTTGGTTGTTCGCAGCTTCTCTGATGAATTGAACAAACTCATTATTCACTCTATTTGCTGATAGCTATAGGAGGGTATATCCTCCCTTTCTCTCCATATATTAACTATAAGTTTATCGAAAAAATCCATATTTTAATTTTATTTAACTTTTTAAGTGATAAACATGATTCTAATTAGTTTAAGCGATTAAAAGTTGGGGTAACATTTTTATGTCTTGCTCAAGTCATTATTTATAAACATAATTACAAATACTGGTGACGCTGTAAATACGAAAGAATTATATTTATTTTTAATATTACACACCAACATGAAAGTTTAAATATTCATGATTTTTACAACCTTCGTCGGGAAGCTTAACCTGGAATGCGCCTACCACAGACGCCTAGCCCCCTCCCAATGGAGGCTAGGCGTCTGTGAAGCCACTGCTTAAGCAACTCATACCAGATGTAACGCTGTTAACAGATGGAGGAGCGTGCGCTACGTGATTTCCTTTTATAAGTTTACTGAGGATTAAGTTGTGTCGAAGTTGTGTGGCTACATGGCCACACTGATGAGACTACCCTGTAGCGATGAGTAGACTAAGGTCAAAATGCCCTATTGGGGGCTAGGCGTCTGTGGTAGGCGCATTCCGGGTTAAGCTTCCCGACGAAGGTTGTAAACAAGCATGCAGGTTTAAACTCTCCTGCTTGTGTGTAATATTAAAAAAGTAAAGTTAATTCTTTCGGATAAACAATTATATAATTTACCTCTTACTTTCATTTTCAAGTACTATTGAATAGACTAATTTGTTTGAAAATGTATGAATAATGTAATCAAAGAAAATATTTTGCTTTATAACAGAGTCATTCTCTGTTAACTGATGAAATATGAGCAACTTGTATGGATGAAATTAATTTTCTTCTTCATAATTTGACCGATATTATCGATTAACATTAGTCAAATCAACTGTTATATTTAACAGTTATCGATTGTTTCAAATCTAAAGATTTTTCGCTTCTGTTTCATTTAGCGTCTATTAAATAATCTATAAAGACTCGACCAGTTGAATATTCGAATAAAAATGTTGTTTATCTTATTAAAATGTAACATTTATTTTTCTCACTAACATTTTTGTATTGCTTAGTTATCGTTTTTAAAGTGATAATATCAGTCGTAATTTCACTATTTTATAGTAAATAATATTTCGAATAATATAAATATAACGCAAAAATTCGAGCGCAGATTCTTCAGTTGCTTCTTTGAAACATGCCGCATTGCCCCGTAGTACTGCACGGCTAAGGCGCTGCATCAGCCATGTGCGGGCACGCTTTTCCCCTGTGTATCGATACAGATTTGTTACTGGAGATTCCAGGAACTTTATTGCGAATAAACCGAAAGCTCCAAGGGTTTCGACTTCGATGTGAGTAAATTTGTACTGGCGCTTATTGAGTCGACTGTATTTGGCCGTTTTATTTTCTTCATAACATCAGGCAACTGCGCCGTACGTGGATACTGCTTGGGATTAATTGCTGGTGGCGGGAGTGCTGAGGCAGGTAAAGTCCCACACCAGGATTAGAACCGCTTCCCACGGTGACAACGTAACGCCATTCCGCTTCTTGCCATCGTTTCGTAACAGACTAACTGGTTTGAGTCTGGACGGAATGCCAAAAGTTTGAAGTGCTTTTCTTACTAGTTTGTTGACAGCTGAATAACGGAGAAAGCGTGCCTTTAACCGTCGACAATCAAGAGTATATACGCTTCCTCTATATACGGTTTCGCCACATACATAGGGTTGGCTGCCGTAAACTCCTAACCTCAGCGCAAATCTAGTTATAATGATTGATCGTCTAAGCGGATTCCCATTCAAAATATTGGGATAGCTTCAATAAGTGTTCCAGCGTGAGGAGAAGCAACATCAATTCAATTGGCACGGTCTTGGGTGATTTCGGTTAGCAGGTGGTTATAACGCAGTTTGTATAGCTCGTCCGTCTTTCGTGATTGATTAGTTGGTTCCAAATGGACGGCAGGGCAAAACTTTGCGCTTCAGAGGCTGGTTGCCTCGATTAAGGTAGTATGATGATAGGCTGATGCTGTTTCGAAACAAGAACAATGATTCGTGCTTGTTGAGTTTGGTCAGTCTGATTACCACTCGAATTAGCTCCCTAATAGCGTCATTAACTGCCTTGTCGATTTGTTTATCGCGGTTAATCGGGGCACCCGTCAGAGAAGTCTGACGGTAGAATCGATTTGTAGCCAGGAAGAAGGTGATCTATTGTTTGTCAAACTTATTCGCTCTCAATTACGACCTCGCACTTCTCCGTGCTGAGCTCTAGTTCGATTTCGGTGCTGATACTCTGAACTAAGAGGATACTTGAAACCAGATACGAAGTAGATTCACCCAGTACGCAGTCATCCATATACCATATGTTCATATTGGCGCTTAGGCTTTGTGGCAAGTCGTTAACAGAAGTGAGACTAGTGGGTCTCCCTGTTAATCGCCTTCTTAGGACTCAATGACGTTGTCGCCAGAAAATAAACGGATCGGCATTTCGTAACATATGTGAACGAAGAGTAGGATATCTGGAATATCTCTGGAAACACAGTTTAGAAATACTTCACGCTTGATGCAGTTAAACGCAGTGCGGAAATCAAGCTTTAATAGCATTTGTGAACTACTGGATGTGCTGCTTAGAAAATATCTTGTCGCGTGGATTGCTGACTCGATTCTTTGTGGTACACAAACACCAAGCTTGACTGAGAGTAGTCTATTAACCATCATCTCCGTGGCATGCCTGCTTGCCATTTTTGAGGCTACTCTCCTTATTGTAAAGCCTACTGCAGTCAGGCGAACTCCACCATATATCTCGTTAAATGCTAGTAGCTTGACCCCACACACGATTGGAGAGATTAAGGTCGGTATATTGCCTGATAAAAAATTTTAAACAGGCTTACCAGTAGTGCAGCTAGTCTGATTGCATGCGGTCTAGTCTGTTATGCCAACAAATCTCCCAGATGAGCATGACTATATAAATATAATATTTATGAAATACAGTCGTCCTCGGATAATTTTTCACTCTGTTTATTTTTCCATGTTTCTAATAACTGTAAATTTTAAACGTGTTTTTTAGAAAACCTGGATAACTTTCTACCCCACTTTATTTTCCATAAAAAATTTTAGTCCCAAAGAAATGGGTAAAACAATTGAAACCGATCTCCAAAAGATTAACGATTAAAGAGAAAATGGAAATCATAGAACATAAGAAAATCCACTATGATGTTTCAGACACAAGGATATCAGAAGTATGTAGTTTACAGTTCAAAAAGAAAATCAATAGGCGCTCAGTAAAGAACTTTATTGATAATGAAGAGTGAATTAAAAGCGCATAAATATGCAATTCGAGGCTATGAATACACAGAAACAAATAAAAAAACTAGAGGTAAATAAAGCACTGAAGGAACGGGTTGAAATAATATTAAACAAGGAAGGATTTCTCACAGACAATCTCTTGTCTTGCAAAGCACGTGAAATTCGCAATAACAATGCGAGTAAAGAGAATATTTGTACATTGGATAACGATAAATTTACAATTTTTAATGGTTGGATTTATAGGTTTAGAAGGAGGCACAATTTAAAACTAAGACAGTGTCATGGGGAAGTTTTGAGCAAAATAAACAAAACTTTGAAGACTACAAGGTTTTATTCAATGTAAATAAAGAAATCTATTGGCCCAAAAATGTCATTATTTGTGACGAGACAACTTTGTTTTATAAACTTGCTCCACAAAGAAGTCTTTTGACTTGTGTTAAGAATGATATCAGAAGATATAAAGACCGTGTAACGCTCATGCTATGCTGTAATATGGATGGGTAGGTGAAGCTTAAACTTTTATTCTGGGATAGTCTACTATTCCTAGAGCTCTAAAGAATTTTAAGAGGGATTATTACTGCAGATATTCTCACAATACTAATGCTCGGATGACTTTAATGGAATATAAGAAGTGACTATTAGATTGGAACTTTGAACTTAAATCTAGAAACAAAGATCTTATTGGTGTAGAACAATTGCACGACTCGTAAAATAACATGTAAAACATCCAATATAGAACTGTTTTTATGTCCGAGAATAGCACAGCTAAGCTCCAACCTCTTGATAGCGGAATAATTAGAAGCTTTAAGGCAAGGTATTATAGTTATCAGCTGTCGTTCATTACAAGTAACATCACGGACGGTGTGACAGTGGCTTACTGTATAAGCAGCTTTCTATCAAAGATGCAATCATTTATTCTAAATACACATATGACGATGTTACAAAGGATACCACGATTAATTATTGGAAGAAGGTTTATGACCAAAATGACATCGAACAGAAATATGTTTTGGATATAAAGATACTTTCCCAAGAAGATCAGATTAAGATCTTTAATGGATTATCAGAACATTTATCCATAAGAGATGTTATCCACAAAAAAGTTATTGACCCGATTTTCAAAATATTTTTGAAGTGGAGTCTACGGAAGATGTAATCAATACCTCTCTTAAAGAAGATGAAAACTCAAACAACTAGGAAACAAACGGCGAAGAAAACATTTCTACTGTTTTTTCAGATGAGGTTTACATTCTTTACTGATTCTAAAGATATGGCTCAAGAAACATACGATCTATTGAACTTAGAGATGAAAATCAATGCTTGCAAGTCATAAAAAAAGAAAAATTCAAAACTCTATTTGATTATTTTAATAAAATAATTTATTTAAAATTAATAAAATAATTTATTTCCGCACAGTCTAATTTTCCACCCCGCTTTATTTATCACTTTTTCCGAATCCCCACCTTTTGAAAATTATGCGGGGACGACTGTATAATATTTATTATATATAATAATTAAAAATATGTGTAAGATATTAATATTTCATACATTCATATTTATGATAACTAATATTTTATTCGAAATGTAAATCGCGTTAGAATTAATGAGCGAATCTAACTGTAACAATATCTTTAAGAGATATTGTTTCTCTGTCATTCTTATCTCCTGTCACTTTCTCATAGCCAGTCTATTGTTTCCTAAGATCGACTATTGCCTCAGTCTTTTTGATTTCTCCTTTAACTTATCTGTTCTTCCTCTATAGCGCCTTGTGAATTCCTCCGTTTTGATCACATTTCCTTTTGCCTCGCTAAACTCATCTGTCTGACTCTGGAAAACCGCATTCTATTCCATATCTTTTGTATCACTTTTCAACTCTTTTCTTCAAACTCGCATTCTTATCTGCATCTTCTTGATAGTACCGAATCCCGCCTCACCTCCATAAATATTCGTTTATGTGACTCTTCTTCCTAATGTTCCGTCATTTTCCTCAAACTACATAAGGTGTTCCCTTTTTATTGCCGCTCCTATTCTCTGCAATAAACTATCTCCTGACATCCGCTCAACCGCCTCCTTTCAATCAGCACTCTTTATACTCTTCCACACTCTCTCACACATCAGCATCATCCTATTGACATTGATTACACTTCCGTTCTTCATTTGTTTTCATTATTTTGTTGTAAAAACTTAAATTTGTAATTTTTTGGACTTGTAAGTGGATGTAAATATCTACAATAGCCACTTTAATAAACCTGTACTACTAATAATGAGTAAAATGATTGCAGAATATAATTAGCTGAATTCTTTATTATAATTCTGGCCATCTTTGCTAATGTAATTGTAATTATATACAATTATTTAAAATTAATATGGCTTTATTAAATATTTATTTAAAATATAGATGTGAATAAAAAATATATAGCAAATAAAGTTTAAGAATCGTACAAGTTTGTATTTTTTAATAAAAATGACAAAAGCACTAAACGTTTTCGCAAAAAAAAGTCGATGTATTGTTTTAACTGCACGAAGAGTCTAACTCATTAAAATTTAAATAGTTGCCAATTATTTTTTATTTTCAGCTTGTATATGAACGATGTTGAAATATTATCTAACTCTTGCTCTCGTCATCTATTTTTCAGTTACTGTTGACTTGTCAAAAATCTGTCGAGTATAAGGCCGTGCTTGCCTGTACTTTAGATATACTTTGGTTTGGTGTAGCGTACTTTGAAAACGATGATTCATCCGAAGAACTGTTACCTAAAACATTTACAAAATAAATAAGACACATTCAATATGCTAGAATATATAAAATATCGGCAAGATTAGACGATTAAATTTAAATTACAACGAGAGTTGGGTTTTTCTTTAAATCAGAAGCTGAAATTTAAATTACAACGAAAGTCAACAAGAGATAATTGGGGTTTTCTTGAAATGTTAGTCAGCATTTTAAATACAAATCAGCACACAAATATTAACTGATAACTAAAAATAAAGATTAAGTTAAATGGCAGTTTTTACTGTATCAAAGATTTTTTCTAATTTATATTATTTATAAGACAAAAAAAACTGAATTATATGCAATACGTGTGCTCTGATCGCTGAGTGACAATGATACTGTTTTCTGAGCATAAAAGCACGAAGTTGAAGTAATCTAAGCATATAAACTGGTATTTCCGATCTATTTTATATGTTTAGTCGTAGTAATCTACAAGTTTGTTATACATGCGAACCTTATACGTATTTGCGGTACTAGTAGTATATAATTTAACATACTCACAAATACTTGTATTATCATGGTGGACTCCAAAACATGTAAAACTCCAAAACTCAATTATGCCTTCGTAGTCCCTTTTCATAGTTTTTTTTTCATTTCAGGAGTTGCAAAGAATGTAAATTGAATTATTTTCATTGACGTTATTAATTAATTGGTATAATTATAAAACACATTTTAAATCAACATTAACGTACACATATATTGAAGTAAATTCATATATGTAGCATACAAAGTTGGTGGTTTTGCAAAATGTAGTATGTGCCTAAATATTTGAGTTCTACTGAAAGAGAGATATACTTTTAAGAAAAAATAAAATTTATCCAAAATTTAATAACAGAAATTAAGATATTATTGGAATTGTATGTTATTTAAACATGAACAGATATAGATATTAAACAGAATTCGGTTATATAGTTATGAAAAACTATTTTTATTACTGATTTTATCCCGATAGCGTATATTCCTTATTCGTATATTATTCAATAGTCAATTCATAAAAATTGATTTCTATTTTAAATTTTAATTATAAATTTTATTGTTATAGAAATATAAATTGTATAAAATCTTATATCAACACTTATTATTTATTATTATTTATCTTTATTTTTAATTTATTTATAGTATAAAATAGTAGAGTCAGTTAGTAAGACTAAATAAGTATAGTCAGTTAAAATAAGTAGAATCAGTTATAAAATAAGTATGATCAGTTAGATGATCTGTGCCAGTTTTCAATTTTGTCATTCTCAACATCTACGCTAGTCTCCTAATCAAACTTACACAGGAATCGATCTTTTCATTTGGCAAAAGCCGATTTCGTCGCAGCAACAGCTTTTGTTGATAAGAGAATTGAGTTGCCTAGCAATTCAGTTGTTTTCGGCACGACTATTGACAAAATAACTGGGCAAAACTAAAACTACTATTAGTAGAAGAGTGAATTTTTGAAACACATTTTAAAATTTATATGCATACATCATTTATATCGTTTATATTAGAAATATTATACACCATATATATTATAATCGTTTATATTAGAAAATTAGATTTTGTATTTTTTAATATGAACGGTGTATTTTCAGTATTTTCAATGCACGCACCTGACATTTGTTGAAGATATCTGAACGATCGAGATGGTACAGTGTCTGCCGTTGCTTTGTGTTCATAGGTCGTACTTCGATTGGATCCATCCGTTTTCATGCGTGATGAGTGATCTAGACAGAATAAATAAAATATTAATCCACTCTAAAATTAAGCTAAATGCAGAATAACTTGGTCGACTACATAAATTTGACATAACTTGGTTGTGTTTTATTTTTAATAAAAATTTATAATTTATAAATTTTATAATAATTTCAGAAATTATTATCAGACAATATTAATAATAAATGTATATATCTAGATATGAACATTGAATTAACATTAACTAAAACTACTATTAATTTATATCGTAAAGATGACATATTTAAATTTACAAGAAACA
This sequence comes from Pomphorhynchus laevis, assembly GCA_012934845.2. Classification (NCBI taxonomy): domain Eukaryota; kingdom Metazoa; phylum Acanthocephala; class Palaeacanthocephala; order Echinorhynchida; family Pomphorhynchidae; genus Pomphorhynchus; species Pomphorhynchus laevis. The sequence goes on along the minus strand of WNNJ02001070.1, from coordinate 80,664 downwards.
TATTTTTGCATGAGCATTCATGCATACCATATAATATAAAATATAATACATTAAATAATGAAATTTTAAGAATTGCAACAATATGTAATGATATCGGCTTTCTTCAAAATCATTTAAATAATTTAATAGATACATATTTTAAACTAGGTTAATATATAAAAATCAAATAGAAAATGTTAAATATATAAATCAATACAATAATATTAAAAGTAAGTTTAAAACCATTAGCGGAAAATTTTTATGGGTAGAAACATTTATCCATCGCCATTAGTAGGCGATGGATAATAAACAATATGCTTTGTATTAGAATAAGATACACTAGATAATCAAATTTCATCAGAGGAAATACGTCATTAGCACGTGTTTGGCCCTGCTGCTATGCTGTGTGGAAGAATAGGAGCCGAAACCTGGTAACATAGCAGTTTCTCCTGATGGCCTCTAATCCTAATTATGATACAACGCTATATAAAATCTTATAACAACTATTTACCATTATTTATTATTTAATTATTAAATTTTGATTTAGCATTATTATTATATTTTGTTTATTTTATAATTATATTAGATACGTAGACTCAGTTAGCTGATTTAGTTAGGAGGCCATATCTCAAAGAGCGTTATCACAAAGGCATACCTAGTAAAGCTTTTATATATTGACCATCATCAAACTGGCAGTTGCATTATTATCGTAATTTGCTAGTGTAAATGTCTTTTACTAATTTTATTTTAACCATCTTTCACATGTAATAAATTTAAATTTCTACATTAGTGATGTAAATCATTGCTAAGACATCAAATTTAAATAATGCATTGAGCATCATTGTTAAGGAGAATGATGGTCAATGCAATATCGTGATAAGATTCAATATTTATGGCACTTGACCCGTCGGAATATCGAATATGTAATAACCAATCAATATACAACTATGTAACGACACTGTTTAAATTTTAATTTAAATTAACAGTAAATTAGATAATTTGATCTGTAAATTAATCGTCGTTCTTTAAAGATCAAGGCAAAAAATGAGCTCCGCTAAAATCAGCAACTGACGAATTTTGCTTTTAGGTAGAGCACGAGTTGTAGCTAATCAGACATTTTCGAAAAAATTTTCATTGTATTGATTTTCATTTTATTACTAGAAAAATTTTTAAACTACATCAACCAGCCAATGTAAATTGAAGTATCTGCAACGGCTCAATGGTTCAATGTAATTGACACAGCTTGTAATTTTTTGACATTTATGTTTTTAGGTGGTGATAGGGACTTTTTTGTATCTTATCTTATGTAACTAATTTATGTCGTCTTAAATATCATCATAACGCTAGCATTATTTGTTAATACTCAACAACATCCAGTGTGCATTGCCCTAAATTATGCTCTTTAACGAGTTTATTAAGACGGAACAATTACTGCATCACAAAGAGTTAGTAAATATATTTATTCGGCAGCAATGACATATTTAATTCGCTAATTTCATTTACCTAATTAATCCATGTAGTACACAGTGAATAAATATAACCTGTAATAGATTAATAATCTGAAAATTTAATGATTAATACAATCAATATTTTACATTCCAATTGTACTAGCAGTGATTTTACTTTATTATATTTTGAATAAACAAAGTAAGCCGATAACATATTCTCCTCATTATTGCATGGTGTTCGGTGTATAGAATTATATATAGAAATTATACTTTTACAAATGTTCAAATATTACAATGCTCCAATAAATTCACTTGCACTGACGATTCCAGTTTAAAATATTTGTCATTTGATTGCACTTGCAACATACCTAAACCACTGTTATTATTTGCATGTGTAAATTCCTGTAACATCCGAAACGATCTTGACGGAATATTAGAGCCCTGGTATTTTTGAGCCTCAGGCTCACGATCGCGATCATGTGCTGTTACTAAAATATAAAAATTCTGCCTTATAAATACTTACAAAACACCAAACAAAGTAATAAAATATACCATCTTGGAATGAAGTATATGAAGGTACTGGGTCAAACGATCTTCTGACCGTATTTGGTCTGCGAGAGCATATCGATTCCTGATGAACAGAAGAAGAAGAAGCTACACCGTTACATGATCGTTGCAGAGATTTAAATACATTTGAAGGTATATTTTGTGGAGTGTGGTACGGTAACGTTGCATCGTTGTTTATAGTCACAGCAACTAAAAAAGGTTTGTTTTAAATATATGCAAAGATATCAGATCACTTAACGAGGGTTACATATTTTGTTCTATAAATGAATTAGAAAATGGAAATACGTTTATCTTAAAAAGAAATTTTAAAGCTAATAATTCTTAAGAATTGATTAATATATAATATACATCGAATTATAATAATTATTGGAGGTCATCATGAGTAATTGCTATGTTATCAGATTTCGGTGCATTTGTCCTAAATAAGAAAAATGCTATAAATGTGAACCTTTGTAGATGTTCTTTTTAAAAGTTTATTATTGTTTACAAACAAAAAATATCAATTAAAAATTAACATGTTCTAAATAGAGAAATGAGAAAATCCATCTAAGGGAACGATTCGTGCAAAAGACACCGAGATTGGAAAAAACACCCGATGGACAGTTACCCGGTCCTATTACGGAGGGGGACTTATTTGCAAAGCATTACCTATTTCATTCATGAAATGTATGAATATATTGTTTATTACTTATTTGGATACACGTCATACTATTAGACCAGCAAATATGGATATATATGATGCTTTGGAACGAATAAATTGAGATTACATTATTTTTAAGGAAAAACATTTCGATTTACTACCAATTTGGTTTTTGATTATATTCCCGAAACGAAATCCAACAACGCGTACAGATCACATTATCCCTTCCTAATCTAGAAATTCGTGAGCATATAAATTTTGTCGTTTTATCACGTTAAACGTCTGAATCGCATATAACTCCCTCGATATATTTAATGTCACTTCCAGTTCAAATGCTTAATTAGCTTGATTATAATTCGTCACACATCTTATGAATGCCAGGGAATGTCTTCAACTTCTACTGTTTCTACTTATATCAATAAATCATATCACTTAAATGCGTCTACGTATTTTGTAGTAAATGCAATTATAGAAGATAAATATCTTAATCTTATGATTTCCTATAATTCAGATTTTGATAAGGTAAAAATTTTTCATGACTATTTTTATGAAACGATTAATAGAGAAAGTCGTCAGAAATAACTGCTATGCTATCAGGTATTGACGCCAATTTCTCAACCCAACAGCAGGGGAGCAAAATGCGTGCAAAAGACAAAGAAGATGCATACAAAAGACTGAAATTTATAAAAATGTATTTCATATCTATATTTCAAAGCAGGTGACTATCGTTCTCCGTTGCGTTTAACCGTTTCAGTAATTTTTTCATCTTTTGACTAATCAATCGTATTTTTCATTTTGCATACAAAATTTCTCTTATATGCAATTGTTAGCATTGCAGGATTTTTTTTAGCGTGCTTGAGTAGTTTAAACAAAAGTAATCTTGTTTGAACTATCAAAGTAATTTTGTTATTATCGTTCGAACCGAGAATAAGAACCGATCAATAGAAAATAACGATGTATTAGTAATTAATTAATCATTAACATGATTACTGGCCGTTTTAATGTTAGCAGTAAAATCTCTCGTGCTTAAATGATAAGCCCAATCCTAGATAATGGTTAGGCACTTGAATTTAATGTTATTATGAAAAAAGCTTTAAGTTATCCATCTATATTTTGTCGATAGTTACTGCAATCAATTTTCAAGACAAAAACTGTAGATTTGCGTTCTGAAAATTATAGCAGCAGTAACCATCAACAACATTATATAATGTTACAGATAATATTATAGTGACGTGCTCTGTTTCAGCTTACTCCTCTATTAGTATCTTAGTTTGATTAGATTTGTATTCAAGAATAGTTAAGCTATTAGGTAGTACAATTTCTAGAGATGGAAAAGCACGTTTACAATTGAGTTAATAAATCTGAATTGTAGACTTATCGATTGTACCGAACCTCAAATATATACTTAGTATCTAAGTGGTAAATGTGTAACAATGCATTAACATAATTTATTAAATCTCTCAGTATTAATATAAATATTTTAATCTCTATTAAATATTGTTATATTTAAATTAATAGATAAAGAGAAAAATCGGTTTGATAGAGAGAGGATTAAGAATCAAAAATAAAAACAAACCGGTAGATGTGTTATGTATGTTAGGACTCTGTACACCATATTGCTTAGAAGCATTTTCGTTTACCCATCCAGTAAGTTTATGGAACGATCGTGATTGCTGTACAGGTCTAAAGGTTGGACAGCGAATCCAAATCATTAAACGGCACAGCAAATGAAACCATAAAATGTAAATTCTATATATAATTTCTGCAATAAATATGCACATTAAATTTTACCAACCCTCTATTTTATTAAATTTCGAAATTAATTTGAAGTTATATTTGCTAAAGGTTTCAACATTTAAAAATATCTTAAACTCCTTGTACTTTAAATCGTCAATTGATTTTGATATTTACAAAATGTAGATAAAATTGCTTGGTTTAAATTTCTAAATGATTAATAATATTGATATCAGATGAAAAACTCATAGAATATAAATTATCTTAGGGAAAATCGGAAACAGTGAACTGCTTAATTTATGCAACAATCAACACATGAAGCATCTATCAATTTTGCAGATTATTTTAAGCTCAAGCAATTATCCATATTGATATAAGACACTATGCAATGTTATAAAAGTTTTCCAATTAGTAGAAATATAATTATAAGAACAATTTCAAAATTGAAAATACAAATTATATTTATTTAATGTATAGGATATAAATAAATCTGGAAGAACATCCGTATCTACTAACGCAAATATGAAGCAGCTTAGATTAATATCGCAAAATATTAAAGATATTTTGCATCTTCACGACTTCGCGTCAACTCGCCATATGGCGAGTTGACGAGTTGACTCGTTTTTTTAAAAAGACGTCAACTCACCACAAGGATTTTGTAAAAACAATTTAACCCTTACATGGAATTTAATATTATAAATAGTCAGCGGAGAGGAAAGTTGTTGTGCCACAACAATTATATCTACACAATGGCCAGTTCTTCGGATTCAATTGTAAAATGTAGGCGTCAAGATCGAAAGATCATATGTAAAGATATGTCAAGATCATATCTTTTATGGATTAATCAAAGAATTTTGCAGAAATAATGTCGATTTAGATGTGACAGGTTTATTCAATAATTTTGAAATAAACAATTTAGATACTGAAAACCTAGATGAGCCCAACAAAATACCTTTATTTGAATCTAAATTTTAAAATGTTAATCTAAGGGTTTCTTCAAACGTCCAGAGAACAACCAACTGTGCTGAAGCTTGGCACAGAATTTTAAAATTTCGAACTCATGCTGCACATCCGAATATTACGCAATTTATAAATGAGGTATTGGGTTAAGATGAAAAAAAGCAAGTTTTCAATAATCAGAAGTACATACGGCTTATTTGAGATTAACAAAAATTTAAAAAAGTAAAGAAACTTAAGATTATCGTTGGAAATGCTTATTTCTTTTGAATCTACGCCTTATCTTGATGCATTCGATAATTCTATCACATGTAAGTTCGAAATAAATAATTCTAAAATTTTTATCAAATCTTTACTTTTAAGCATTCTTTAAAAAATATGATTCGAAATTAATTCTAATGTTCTAAATAATTTCTTAAATTTTATAATCTTTTATGAGTTGACGCCTTTTTTAAAAAACGAGTTAGCGTCAACTCGCCATATGGCGAATCAGCTAACTAAGTCTACGTATTTAATATAATTGAAATTAAAAAATAATAATAATGCTAAATCAAAATGTAACAATTAAATAATAAATAAATAATAAATAATTGTTATAAGATTTTTTATAATTTATATCAAGTTAAAATAAAAAATTGAAAAGAAAAGTCAATTTTTATGAATTGACTAATTAATAATAGACGTTGTATCAGAAAAAGGATAAAACCTAAATGATAGTCATTAATAATAGCTGGCAAATATTCGTTTAGGTGATTAGCAAATGTCAAATGTAAAATCCTTGTCGACGAAAGCGTAAAATTATCAGGAACAGCAAAACCAAAAACTGTAAGGTATTCAAACACAAATGCAACCTAATCCACTCATATTGACATAAAAGAAGTAAAGTTAATAAAATTACAGAGGCTAAAACTAATTTTCATGTCTTCCTATGATTTTCCCTAGACATTAAGATAAAGTGACAAAATTTACACAAGAAATCAATCGATGGGCTACATACTAAAATTATAAAAAATACGAGAGTATAGAAATAAGCGTATTGAACGTGGTATATAGAATTGCTTGCTTGTATAAGTTGCAATACGTATAGAATCAAAAAAATATGTATACAATTCTGACCCGGTTGCATTCTGTAAAATAACATAAAATAGAAATGCTTCAATTCTAACCTTGTGCCTGATCATAGTAGATAAGAGCTGCAGGTTACTCTTTTAACCATGATGCAGCTATGGTAGACATTCCAAATTGATTTTAGCTATTAATCGCAAACTATTAAATATCGATCAAACTGACGTAACATGGATAGCGTAGACCACAAAATTACACAGCCTTACAAGACATATTTTATATTTTATACTGATTTGTACAATTGGCTCGTACAATCTAATTTAAATCAACAATTAAAACGAGTTTCTTATTAAATTTTTTAAATTTTCAGTAAATACTAAATTTTAAGCTGTGATAATTTTTTTCTCCTTCGACTTATGCGTATGCAGACCACTTGTTTAGGTATACAATAATCAAAGTTTTGATATCAAACTTATTACAGAAGGGAAATTTCATGTTATAAGTACAATATGGTATATGAACACGAATTCTGAAATATCCAACTAAAAATATCCCTTTATAACTAAAAATCTTATTTATGGTAATAAATATTTTTATTATTTTATTTTTTAAATAAAATCAATTGTGGTAATAACTTTTTTCTGATGATGCTAACAGAAGTTTGTGAACTATTAAAATTAAAAGTTTTCTTTTTTGATCCTGCTCCCAAAATTTAATAAAGACAAATGGATCATCAAAATATTTACAAAAATAAATTATTGTATTGATGTGTAATGATAACCTAACAGAATTTTTATTCCGAAAGGCAAACTTTCTAGTCCATTGAGAAAACATTAAATACTCACGCAGCATACGTGTCACCGGTAAAAGCTGAGCTCATTTGTTGAACAGTTTTTGTACGGGGGACATTCCGCATTGTTTGCTCTTGTTGGCGTGGATCAGCATATTGCTCGATCATTTTCATTTGCCGACTAATTTGCCTGAACAGAAATTATATCGCATGAGCACACACATTTGTGTAGGATTTTAAAAAATGACAACTATGAACATAATAAGCAAAGAGAGATTGCCTAAAGTATATCACATAATTTTCGGTGCGGCTAATTCTTGCCATACAGAGATATTTATTATTTAAATAAATATATATACAACATTTTATAATTCTTTTAGAATCCTTAGCAAAATCTCTAAAAATTGCTGACATTAATTTTATTTAAACTTTTGAAATATCAAATATATTTCAGCTGTTTGATGAAATATAATATGCACTAATCGTAATAATAATTAAGGAAGAAGTATAGGAGATAAAGCATTTCGAAATAAATATTAAATCACAAAGATATATAATTTTCTCATCGACAAATTTCACAAATTCACCAGAAATTTGGGTAACAATGATAAATTGCATTTAGAATACTGCTGATTAGTTATTAAGCTTTTATTATAAATGTATTGAGCTGTTTAAAATTTCAACTATAAAATCACAATCAAAAAGTCGATATTAGTAACTACATTCATATGGATCCAGTGTTTATATTTTCATTCACTTTATGTATTGTTTAATATGTCATATGCTCCTTAACGTACCTTTTTCTTGCTTTCTCCATTATCTCGTCTAAGTCAACGCCTCTTGGGGTGTAAGTAAACGGTTTCATCCCAGGTTTATTCATTGTTCTTAACAGTTTCTCAGGAATTCGTTGTGTAAATTCACTAAAGGTTGCCTAAACAAATGAATATTATAATATAATTATTAGTGGTAATTATAAAATTCACAGAAATTCTAAAGTTAATTAACATAGCAATGTACTTTATAAAGTAGTGATAATTTATATACTTTTAATTAAATACTTGCAGCGGAACGTCAAAAAGCCTTAATCAACAAAATTTTTAATATTAATTTTATCAAATAATAAACAAGAATAATTATAAGTTATTAAAATTTTTAATATTGTTTGCAGCATAAAATGACATTGCAAGTAACCTTGACAAAATTGCCGCTAAGAGAGTTCATATTGTCCAACACATCAGTTATTAGGAGAAATAACTGCGAAAATTGGATATATTTCCTTCAAACATTATCGAAGTAACAAACGAATTTTCCTGCAAACATTATTATTTCCTTCAAACATTATTTAATACAAAGTGTACATTTATCCGTAAATCCATTTGTACTTGAAAGTCAAATTTAATTTGTTTCGCCGAAGAGCTTGTTGCTTAAAGCGTTTTTTCATCATTTGATTGTAATTATTTTAATCATAATATCAGAATGTTTCTAGGATATACACTTCTAATATTAAAATATAATTGACTATAATCAATCAATGAAAATACTTTGACCAATTGAAAAAAGTTTAAATTTATGTTAAAAGTTAAAAAATTTGTTACATATATGTAATTATGTAATTAAGTATATATGTAATATAAATTGATATAATAAACATAAAAATAAAATATTATAATAATTATAATAATATTAAGTATTATTATATTTTCTTACAATAAAAGGTTCCCGCAAATGGGCCTGCAATTCACAAAACCAATTCATTAATTATTTTTAAATCTAGTTTGTGATTTCTTTATAGTTATTTCGATTTCCTGGGGAAATCGAAATTATTTGAGGAAAACCGCCTTAGTATTATTATAATTGAGGGAAACCGCCTTAGTATTATTATAATTATAATAAATATAATTAATTGAATATGTAATTATTTAATTATTACAGATACGTCAGCTATATGAGAGTTACAGCTTACAAGATGATAAAATTAATTTATTAAAATATTTAATTAACAACAGTAACAATTGAAAAAGTATATGTGTACATACTTGAACTAGACTTGAGATTTAAAAACTAAGAGTTACTCTGTTTTATTTTTCGTTACTGCATTTTATAGAATTCCAGTATATCGAGGTGCAGTTTGTATTCAATCACGCTTCAGACGACAAGATTACCAGTTAGCTCTGTTCTATACCAGATAAGCTTGTCACGTATGTAATTTTCAATTTTTTTAGCGAACACGTTCATTCTGTTTAAACATTGTTTTTTAAATATGCTATCAACAAAATTAATTTGTAATACGTTTCAGACCTGATAATTTTCTAGAAAGTATGACTGAGCGTGAATATTTTTTCAAGTATTTTTGAATACATGTTACAATTATTAAGTAAACCAAATATAATGCAGATCGTTAAATCGTATTAACATTAAAACTGTATTTTTGCAATCAGTGTCATTTTAGTTCATTAATGTAAAGTATTTAATTAATTCCTTAACTTAAACTAAATGTTGATACCAATTTTAATTAAAATACAAGTAACAAAGTATTAGCAAGCAATTTTAAAACAAAATATAAAACATTTACCAGCTAATAGTCATATTTGATAGCTTTAGTTCAACTATAAACAATTCTCGGTCTTATAGCGTTTAATATATTTTATATTAATACATATAAATAAATATATATATTATATATAATTTATATTATATAATATATATTTTTCCATCGTGTATCACAAATATTATACAATAATAAAGCCTTTATAATTTGTATAAAACCGATACATGTCAATTATTTTATTTTATCGATAGATTTTAGTCAGTAATGCAAAAAATTCAAGATACATCCTTCACAGTTACAATCAGTCTTTTCCATTTGGTTGCTTTGAGCTTAAATCAATAATAGAGCAGGAACCAAAAGACATGATTCGTTTAAAAAAATTGAACGTTTAGAAAATTTGAAGATGCGATCATGTCTACAATCTTACTCAAAGAAATTAAAACGATAAAGTCGATTGATTAAAATAGAGTTAACATAAGCTTTCAATTCCTAGTTATTATCTAACTACAAAATTCACCCACTAATTTGATTATTAAACTCATAAATCCTACATAATTACGAAATAGATCAAATTTATAAAAATTATAAATACATAAGTGATATCTAATTACAAAATATATCAAGTTTATCTAATTGTCAAACACATTAAAGGCTATCCTAGAATTAAGTGGCTGCGCGATTATTAGTACTTCATAGATAATTGTATATTACTCTTGGTTTCGATTTTTCCAGGAATAATTATTATACATTGATATTACATTTACTAATTTGAAATAGCAGTGATTAGTTAAAATATGCAAGTGTTTGCTGAAAATATACGTCTTAATCAATAATAATACTAAATTTAACAGACGTAATTAAAATGCACAAAATATGATACTAAAAAGAATATTATATAATGTTTAGTATAACATAATAAATCATGATGTTTACCGTATTAGAAGAAACCATAATGTTTGATTTTAAAGAAAACCGACAATATTTAACCTTTGAACTCCTCTGTGTAACAAGTTCAGATATGCACTATGATTCAGATATGTTCAGATATGCACTATGATATATGCACTATGATTTTTACTGTAGCAGAATAAAATTTATTAGCTTTCAAATCAATTAAAAATACGATTATATTTCAATTCATAATTTATTTTTAAAAGACACATCAGACGGCAAGTATATTTTTGGTAAAACGTTTTTGCTAGCCGACGTTTCTATATCGTAATTGTTAAATGCGACACATAACTGTTGCAAAACAATTTCGACAAATTCCTTAAGCGAAACTTATTTTGCTAAAGTAGGATTGATTTTACTTCTCAAATTTCTCTTACTTAACGTTCATTTGACATCGACGTTGTATCATATAATATTACCTTGTAACAATATACACATATCATTTAGAGAATCAATATTTCAACATAATTTCAGTAAAATTTTTTATTGTATATATTCATTTTGATAATTCATTTTCAGAATAATGTTTTGGTTCCTCACTGTATATCTATTAAGCTTAATAGTCGCTATTTATAATATTATTGGCCTTCAATTAGTAGCAATTGACTGCAATTCTGTAGTGGCAAATAATTAAATAATCAACCAAATAATAAAATAATTATAAAATGTATCACACTTTTTACGGGTTAAGTGATCAAAATAATCTATTATTAACATACATACTGTGAAACGTGCATTTCAAACACAGTAACAATTAATTAATCTTTGTGATATTCAAATTTATATAAAATTAAAAATTGAACGTTTAAATTTAAAACTTAAAAATTAAAATATTTGTTTAAAATCTAAAACTTTAATGTCTGATGTTATTCTAGAAATATATTTGTGATCATAAAAATATGATTATGTATATCGTTGATTTGAAATTTTATATTTAAACTTATGCTACTTAAATTTTTATTTAAAATTCTAAATACTGTTTTAATGATTAGTAAATAATTTAAATGGGATATGAAACGTTAATATTTATTTTAGCTCACTAAATATTTCGAGACACTTGTGAAAAGACCAGAAAATATTTTTAAGTGTTAAGTTTATAATCAGTGTTGTTAGCAAAATTGTTATAAATTTAAAAAATCAATTTAAATCATGCAAAAAATCATAAATTTAAATATTGCAAACAACCCGGATTAGGACTTGTTACTCAAAAATATTAGCTGGTATTTGCATAAATGCTACAAAAAATAGTTAATGCTAATAAAAAAAAATTTTATTGAATCTCTAGAAAAATGGGCAGTGTGATCGTTGCTTTAAAGGATTTAAAAATTATGATAGAAAATTATGAAAATCATAAAAAAACAAGTCTTAAAAGATATTTTTAAAGGCTTGGCTGTCAACTAATGTACATCGTTTGTTCATTCGACATGTATTAATGACTAGCTAACTCAAAAGGAATAATATTTCAGTGTAGTATAAGACCTTTATTAAATCATACAATAAGAGAACAATATATATAGCGATAGGAAAATTAAATAACCGAAAAAAGTCCAAAATTGATAAAACGACTTGAATCAAAAAGAATTGAGTCCAAAATTGTTAATACGACAATGTCACTAATAGAGGATGGTCTCCGATTAGTACTTGATGGCAATTTATTTGAATTCGATAGTAAACTATATCACAATACAACTGGTACCGAGATGAAAACACCTGTTGCGCCAAGTTATGTTATCATTTATATGTCCAGTATGAAAAGACATTCTTACTTCAGCAACATAAGGTACCAACACTTTGGGTACGTTAAATCGACGACATTTTTGTCGCAGAGCAACAGGGTGAGGAAGCTATAAGTGCTCCCCTACTCAATTTACAAAATTTCGGCCCGCTGAGCTTTACAATCGACAGAAACAACCCAGCAAACAGAATTTTAAGTTTTCCTTATATGTAGAAAGGAAATCATCTTCTTCTGAGTTTGATATATTGATCTGTATTAATCTTAGATTTGTTGCTTTCTCAAGGAGCATTGTATAAATTCTCTAATAAATCTTAATCAAATTTATTATTTTCAACCACAGCGAGTCCATTTTTAATACAAAATTTGCCGAAAGTCTTTATATCTTCTTATTATTGAAATACAAAATTAAAACTGATAAAATAGGATCACGATTGATACAAGAAAGGAAATAATGATATGATAAACTCACTATTGAGGGTACTGGTACAACAGTCTCGAGAGGCAGAACACATAACCAAATACCTAGATTCATCAAGCTTCTTCTGTCAAGACTACGATCCATTGTGCACTACACGTGATCGTTTAGATGTGCTACAGATTTTAAGGCTCACTCGTAGTTTGTTACGTTGGTGTTTTCCAACATAGACCTTATCCTCTTTAAATAATAAGATGGATGATAAGTGAGTACTACTTAACTGAATTTTTATAAGTTTTTAAATATCCTCATTTATTTAAGTTAATGGAAGTTTTTAATAAAACTGATTTGGTTTCTACCAAACTAGATAAGTGTGTGATAGTATACTGACAACGCGGTAGTATAATATTCAATCAAAGAAAGAAGCGTATCTCTTCATGAAATCCTACAGTGTCTATAACTTCATTTACTCGATGTTCACATCATTTAGGTGATTTTATGACAAAATAAATCGAATGAAACTGTCGTGCCGTGATTTTAAAGTGTCTCGTCACTATAAAATTTACACTTTTCTTATTGGAATAAGCAATCTAATAAAATCAGATAATATGGTTGCTTTCTGTGATTATTACTAATAAATAATTTGGTAAATAATTTGGTTTGCTTTTATAAAATGTAAAAGTTAAATATAAATTAAATTTACTGTAAATATTTTTAGGAAAATATCAAATTTGTTTTTGCCGAAATATTTTGGAGAAAACAAAGTTTAAATCTTATGTGTTAGATATTTTGCTAAACTTGCAGTCTTTTTAATAAATTGTATATAAAATTTATTCTATTTCAAGTTTTTCAATTACAAAAAATATTAGGTATTAGACAATAATTAAATATTAAATAATTATTTGTTTTCCGTTGGGTGTTAAAAAAATTAAAAATGCGACTTGAACGTTATTTTAAGGACAATAGTAAATATTTATTAAGACACGCATGCTCTAGAGACTAAACACATCAACTACCAGCAATATATAAAATCACAACATTATTCTTTGATAACTATTAAGCTCTTCAAGGAATAAGTATAATAAATAGAAATACCAATAAAGCATCTATCGATCATGAATAGGTTATCATAACATAAATATTACGAAATAAGTGCTATTGGAAAATAGTCAAATGATATTAAATTTAGTGAATGAGATAGGAAATGTAATTTTATTAATAAAGACTTAAAATAAGATACGAATGAGAATGTGAAAAAAATTCATGAATTAAAATATTGGCTTAAAGTATAAAAATGCAGAAGTTTGTAATAAGTAAAAATTAAATTATTAATTAAATAATAATCAATTGTAATAATTAAAAGCAAATAAATTAATTATTCGCGGTCTAATTAAAAAAACTTTTTCATTTTATTAAAATTCTTCGAATACAATACTATTTTTGAAATAAAATTTATTAAGCCTTTTATTGGTTAAATTTGTTATAGGATAAATTTGTGTCTAAAAAATAAAAACGGTATCACAAAGATAGCATTTAATGCTATCTGTACGCTTCATCGATAAAGGACATTTCCTTCCAAATAAAATATAAAAAAATAAGAAAAGTAAATAACATTTTCCTAATATAGCAGAATTGTTACTATTACCGTAGCTTTACTTAAACTGACTAGAAATGTATTACAGAATGCATATTCATTCAGAATTAATCCATGACAATATATACATATATATTCTATTTAAATCGAATATTTACATTCCTTAAAGATATTTTACCTACTGATGGAAGTATATTACACACAACTACTACGAACTACGGCATATTTATCTACGTGAAAAATATAGGGTAGCTAGCAAAATATATACATTTACACGGTACATCAGTATACTACTAGCTATAGGTGCCTGCTCGATAAGAACAGTAAGGAAAAGGTGAGTTTATCTGTTGCAAGTTTTTAATACATTGGTCGCAAAAATACTATAACAATCGGTAAGAGAGTTTTCAACGAAGTGATACTCTTTAATCGTAATTTTCATGTAGTCTTTTTCTTAACTGATGAATTAATTGACGAACAAATGACTGGCTTATAGAATATATGTTATTGAGGAATCCTTTGCATAAAACCTTTAAAAATTAACACATAAAGATATTTTAAATCAGATTATAATGTTAAACCAAAACTATTTTAAAAATTTTAAATTTTGTTTATTAATTGTCATCATTAATCAGATCATCTTAGCTATAAAATTCGATGCAAAATTACTTTAACAACAAATGAAAGACAGATCCTAAACAATTTTGAACTAATAGCAATATTAACAAATGTATATTTATTGATTAAATAATTAAGTGGTAATAATTAATTAATAATTAATTGATTTTATTAATTAAATTACATAATTTTTTATCATTAGAGAAGTTTGTAATGCCTTTAATATTTGGGACCCAATTGCGGGTAACCCCCGATTTGTAACTTGTAATTATTTTTTATCATTTACTTACTTAATGCCTTTAATGTTAAAATAATTTTCGCTTTAATATTGAACTTACCATTGAACAACGAAATGTCTAAAAGTTTGGTATACTAATAACAATGATCAATATATAGCCAGTATTCCAAGGTCGATATGTTCTGAAGTTAAGTATCATCAAAAATTATCACTAAATTCATAATGCTATAACATGACAACAGATATAGCATGCTATATCTGTTGACGAGGTCATAAAGCTACCTCGTCAACAGAGTTCCTACTACAAAGTTTCTTAAAACAGTAGATGTTAAATTTTGTGTCTTTAGAACTTAAAGTTAATGAAGTCGACCTTAAATTATTGGAGCAAACATGTGTGCGTCATACAAAAGTAATGGGTTAATAAAAAAGTAATTAGTAATCTATAGTCAAATTATAAAATATTAATATTATCAATAATTAGTATCAAATTAATAACAAATTATTAGTATTTTTCAAATTTTATTCAAATCTATTTTTATTCGAATATATATGCAAATAATTAAATATATCGTAGATATGTGAACCTATTTAAAGAAATTACAAGCATTCAGTTACTGCTAAATAACTTGAAAAGACAGATAATATTCTTATTTATTGACAGCATGAATTAACTATGAATTATAATACTAATTCGCATTAGTCAATTTGATTTTGATGTTAAATAGTCAATAAAATTTCTCTGTGCAAGAGTGAGTAATTTAAATTTACATTAAATAAGTTGAATTTCATCATGTATTTAGTCTCGCTGAAGAGTTAGGTTACCGACCAGATATGAAATTTAATAACACAGAAATTGCTCCTCCAGATTTTTATGGTTATTCGAAAACAAGATGTCAATATTAAATATATTACTCTATATGTGTTTGGTATGCATAATATATAATCAACACGAGAGATACAAATGGTTTATTTTTATAAATGTCTCGAAGAAACACTGGGACCCAAATTGGTACTCAAATTGATGCATATTAATGTCAGAGAAACTAAAATTTAGGGAAACAAATCAAATTACAATCTTAAGATTCCTATCCACAGCATGAACTAGAAAAATAAAAAGGGAAAGAGAAAATGTTTCCTATGTTTCTTTCGTATATATTGTATTAAAGGCTATGCAATTTTTGTACGAGTGTACTAACTTGAAAAGGGTCACATTGTTTAAAAAAACTACTTGCATCTCTCGTGTGAATAATATACTATGTCTGCCAAACATATTCACTGGCAAACAAAAGTTATATTTACAGTATATCACTGAATTAAAAAGTCAACTAAAAATTACAATTAAAATGTAGATTCATTCTACTTAACTTTGACGTATTCTACCGCAAGACACATTTGAACAATATTATTACATTCAAGCACCTTATAAACTTGATGATTATTTACCTAATGATTATTACATTCAAGCACTTGATGATGCCAATAGTGGTCAACGAATCATTTCAAATAATTTCGTTTTATTTTTTGCTATTCCATTAAATGAATTATATATTATATATTATATATATATATATATATATATATATATATATATATATATATATATATATATATATATATATATATACTATTTATTATAAATAGAAGTCATTCTGATTTAAGGAAGATTTCATAGAGAATCACGTTTTTTAATGTGAGGACAATAAGACATATTTGTTACCAACTAAATCATTCAATGTCTTAAACTGTCGCAACGAAGGTAATAATTCATTATTTAATAAAGACCAACTTAAAAGTTTGCTATCGGTTGCAGATTCTTGGAAAACTGGGTAGTGAATTTCTTATCACAAATTAAGATTTCAAATATAAAGTTGATATACTTGTGCAGTCATTGTTACCATTGATATAGTTTGATGACTATTTTATTCTACACGCAACTTTAATCCATTCTACCAGCCAACAGCAGTACATCACATTTCAGTATTAGTGGACCTCATCAGATATTGATCCAATACCTACGTTTCCCGTTTCGGTCCTTTTAATGTTGGCAAACATTCACTCAATCGTCTGCTTTATTGGTAACGGTTCGGGATTTTTAATGGTGGCTAACGATAACTAGAGAAAAGAGTTGAAATAAATTCGAAACGCTAATATTTTTACGCTGCTATATATATCTATATATCATAATTGTAAATGTTGCCAAAAATCGGAGTTCGATTACAAGTAGAGAATACTTCCTTATCACTCCTAGACGAGCTGATGGTAGCCGGTAGCACTTATCAGTAGGGTGAACTACGATCAGTCGTTTCGGTTGCCTTGTGATATATTAAATAGGCATTTCCGAGAATTTGCTAACGTGGTAGCATGGGCCTAGCCTCTTTAAACTAACCATGTGCGTTCCGGATCATCCTAATTTTATTCAGCAGGAATTTTACTTGCTGTCGTTGCTTGATTTCTCACAGGATCCTTTGAAGGATACATTTTTATAATTTTATATCTGACTAGGTTAAACTGTGCTCCGGGAGCTAATAAGCTTCAGTTGCATAATTGCAAATGTTGCCAAACACCGGATCTTGATTACAAGTAGAGCAGACTTCCTTATCACTCCTAGACGAGCTGATGGTAGCCGGTAGCACTAATCAGTAGGGTGAACTACCATCAGTCATTTCGGCTGCCTTGTGATATATTAAATAGGCATTTCCGGGAATTTGCTAACGTGGTAGCATGGGCCTAGCCTTTTTAAACTAACCATGTGCGTTCCGGATCATCCTAATTTTATTCAGTAGGAATTTTACTTGCTGTCGTTGCTTGCTTTCTCACAGGATCCTTTGAAGGATACATTTTTATAATTTTATATCTCACTGGGTTAAACTGTGCTCCGGGAGCTGATGAGTGCTGCCGGCTACCATCAGCTCGTCTAGGAGTGATAAGGAAGTCTGCTCTACTTGTAGTAAAACTCCAGTTTTTAGCAACATTCACAATTATATATATATATATATATATATTCATTATTTTACCATCCTTGTGGATTCTTTGTATGGGATGCAGCCATATAATTTTAATTTAAGAATTGCTTAACCAAAGTAATAAACAATAATACAGATTTTATTTGACGTTTCAGGGTCTATGCGGTTTATCCGTAACTGCCCTGTCTGTGCAGACTCCAGATTTAATTTGCGATTTGCGCAGATTATTTCTTCTGGACATTGTCATTGAAGTCTGTCCGACATATTGAACTCTGCATTCTGCCTGATTACAACTGCCTTTATAGATGATATTTTTGCTTTTGTAGTTATTTTTGACTTTAACCGAAAACTTAGCACCAGTGTGTGATGACTGTACTGTTGACGTAGTTAAGATGCTAGAGCAAATTTTGCACCTTTTATCACCACTCTTCTCACTTATGCTCTTTGCCCCTTGGAGTGAAGTTTCGTATTTAGATTTTGTCAGAATCCTCGACAATTTTAGTGGAGCTGCAAATGCTCCACATTGGTAGGTTTTTGCGATTACTTGATGCTTTTTCATTTTTCTTTGTAGCGAATCTAATTTTGGATGAAAATTAATTTTTATCATATTTGCTTGTTTTAATTTCTGAGATTCTTTCTTCTTAATTTATTTACCTTGGTTCATTTTTCCAGATTGGCCTGATCTGATTATAAATCATACGCGCACTCTAAGCGCGGCTTATTAATTGAAAAGTTAGATTATTAACGTGTCGTTTGAATTCCAAGTCATCAGTGCACGCACGTCGAATACGTAGTGCCTCATTACATATAATATGTCGATTTGTGGAGTGAGGATGTGCGCTTTTAAAATGTAAATGGATTGGACGACTTTTAGGCTTTCGGTAAAACGTTGTCTTATATGTATTGTGATCTGCATATACAGTAATATCTAAAAAGTTGACAGTTGCACATGTTTCATAGCTTAGCTTTATATGCTCCATACCATTTATCGTCTTTATAAACCTGTCGAGACTTATCTTCTTATCTGGTCATACAAAAAATATATTGTCTATATATCTGCAATAACATATCGGCTTTAGATGATCATTAAGATTTATCCATTTCGCATCAATAGCACCCATATATATTATTGCAATTGTTGAGGCAACTGGAGTTCCCATTGCCGTTCCTATATTCTGCATATAATATTCTGAATTAAATTCAAATATATTATTCCTTAGGATTATTTCAGACGATTTTAATACAAAATCCTTATTATCCTTCGACCAATTTGTAGTGTGCATTATTTCATCAATGGCTATCAATGCATGCTCAGTTGGTATGTCAGTATACAGGCTTTGTACGTCTGCTGTTACTAATATACAGTTACTTGGCCACGTTGACTTAGTATCAATTAGCTTTCGGACAAAACTCATTGTTGAGTCAATATGAGCCGGAACAAACCTAAGCAATGGTTTGAGGTATTCATGGATTAACCTAGATAGATGCTCTGTCGGTGTTCCGAGACAACTGAAGATGGGACAACTGACTATTTAGATTGAAGAAGGGAGCAAATCCCGAAACGTCAAATAAAATCTGCATTATTGTTTATTACTTTGGTTAAGCAATTCTTAAATTAAAATTATATATGCATAAGTTAAGTCAGAATGTGCGTTGATCGAATCCAGTTTCAATCAGCAACTACATTGACAACAATGTTGTCAATGTTACAACAACAATGTTATTCTTTTTGAGTATGATATACGAACAGCTGTTGTGGTCTAATATTAGAATCCACAATGTAGATCTACTTATGCATACTGAAATTCCTATCAACGACATGCACTAAAAAATTTATTTCTTAATTTCAGTTAATTTTTCTGATTTTTACGAATATATTTAATTTATATTCGATAATATAATAAAATTATTAGTGTGATTCAATAAGAATTGAATTTTTGATCAAATTACTAACAGACAACATTTCTTTTATTTGACAATCCTGTGTGTAGTAGATAGTTGCTTAACGTCAACAAAAGTTAAATCTAAAATTTAACGATACACATATGTAAACTATTTTTAATTAAGGTTAATAAATGAAAATATATCTATAAATAAAGTAAAAATATTTATATTACATACACTGACATTAAAAGCACATACCTCGGGTTTTGTTAGACACTTAGTGTCTGTTAGGCTGTCAAACTTCTTTTGAGTTTTGATTATTCGTTGATTTATTTTCATAGATTCATCATTTAATACTGGCGCTAACGGTATTCGAACATTATCGATTCGACAACTATCTTCAGATCTTGATATATCCGTTGTTATTGGTTGTGTGGATGATAATCTTTGTGTCGGTAGCGTTGTTGTTAATGGTGGAGTTGTAACTGATGATGAAGGTGCTGTTGATGACGATGGATATTCTGTTGATGACGATGGATATGCTGTTGATGACGATGGATATGCTGTTGATGACGATGTAGCTGTTGCTGATGACGATGGAGGTGCTGTTGATGACAATGGAGCTGTTGTTGATGACGGTGGAGGTGCTGTTGATGACGATGGTGTTGATAATGACGATGGAGGTGTTGATAATGACGATGGAGGTGCTGTTAATGACGATGGGGTTGCTAATGACGATGGGGTTGTTAATGACGATGGAGGTGTTGTTAACGACGATGGAGGTGTTATTAACGACGATGGAGGTGTTGTTAATGACGATGGAGGTGCTGTTGATGACGATGGGGTTGGTAATGACGATGGAGGTGTTGTTGATGACGATGGAGGTGTTGTTGATGACGATGGATATGCTGTTGATGACGATGGAGGTGTTGTTGATGACGATGGATGTGTTGTTGATGACGATGGAGGTGTTGTTGATGACGATGGAGGTGTTGTTGATGATGATGGAGGTGTTGTTGACGACGATGGAGGTGTTGTTGATGACAATGGAGGTGTTGTTGACGACGATGGAGGTGTTGTTATTAATGCTGCTTTGGCTAAGTTTACTGTTGCAGCATGTTCTGACGGTGAACCCAATTTAGATTCTGTAGCATTAGTTTCTTTTGGGCTTGTTACTGCACTTACATTGTCAGTTGATTTATTGGAATTACTCCGTTTTCTTGTATTCGACGGCCTATTGCACATTAAATTGGTTAAGCCTAGCTACATAGCAATGTAGAGTTAAATTCTATATTTATACTATATTACTGAATATAGTCAATAATGTAATATTTAATAATATAATATTATATAACAGTATAATTATAATATTTTAAATTATTATATTAGTAAATATACAAAAATATATAATACTATATATAACTAAATATATTTATAATACTAAATGCTATGTTAATTATATATTTTAATTCATTGAAGTTTTAATTACAGTTTTACAAAACCCATACTAGTATATTTTGGTTGTCGCTTTTATAATAAAAAATTTTAATGAAGAGACTCACATATATTTACTTGCTAATTTTCAATAATGATTGTGATCGTCCTTGGAAAAATGATTTTTTTTTCTCCTTAACGATTTTCATATTACTATTATCACTGTATCAAAAACGTTTTAATTACAATCTAGTAATTACCCTCTGCTTGATATATAATTTATAATATATTAATTTAGTACAAAATATGTAGCTTTTGTTAATAAAGTGCAAATAGGAAGAAAATAAAAACTTTGCAAATTGATTTTAAATAAGTATAAACGATTTACGAATACATCAACTAAACATTAGCAAATAGATCAACTGTAGATTAAACAAAAGATCAATTAACAAATATTCTGTATATGGTAACTAAATTTTTATAAAATTCAAATTGTGATCTAAATTGTAATCATATAAATTATCAGACCAGCTAACTCAGTCTACGTATTTTATACATATAAACTAAAAATAATGACAAGCAAAATAAATAATCATAAATAATAAATAATTGTATAAGATTTTATATAATTTATATTTATATAAAGTAATAATTAAACAAATAAATCAATGTTTATTATGTAATAAATAATTTATATTTATATAAAGTTAGAGTTAAACAAATAAATCAATGTTTATTATGTAATAAATAATATACTATGTGTTAGAATTAAGATTAGAAATCATTTTGAAGAACCGCTATATTATAATGTTAAGACGTCAATTCTTGGACCCTACATAGCACAAAGCCAAATACATGCTCATAATGTATTTTTCGTAATAAAATTTGATTATTTTGTGTAGTATCTTATTTTAATAAAGTTCAGATTATTTACAATCCAAAAACATTTCCCACATAAATGTTTAAATTTATTTTTAATAATAGCTTGATATTTATATACGTTACGATTTTTTGTTTGATTTTATATTTATGGTAACATAGTTTAAAATATGTATCTATTAAATTATTTAAATGATTTTGAAGAAAGATAATATCGTTATAAATTGCTGCAATTCTTAAAATTTGATTATTTAATGTATTATATTTTATATTATATGGTATGCATGAATGCTCATGCGAAAATGTTTCTTGAAATTTAAACATGTTATCTTTACGATAAAAATTAAAACTAGTTTTAATTGATGTTAATTTAATGTTGATATCTAGATATATATCTTCTTTATCATTAATATTGGTTTTATTAAGAATGAGGCTGCCCTACTTTTAAATAATTTTGATTTAAAACATTTTCAAGGCTTCTATTAATTAAATTTAACCAATATATTTATTTAACTAAATGGTTAAATTTTTGCTCAAAAAGCGTTATAGTTGTTATAACATATATATGTATATATATTTCCGAATATGAGGTTAATTGATTTTTTTGAAGCTTCTTAGATCTGCTAAATCTAAATTTATATAAAGCGTACTAAAATTGTTAGTATTAATATTTTGAAAATTTATTCCTGTTGTGTTTTAAAAATGTTATTGTTGAGTTAATATAAAAATAATGTTTTATGCCAGTATTAATTTCGATTACCTTACAATATTTTTTAATGTTTTTATTACTTTAAGAACTTTATTCCAGTAAAACAGAAAGCTTTATTCCAATAAAACAGTAAGTTTTATTGTACATTTAAAAGCACTACATATGAACCTAACTTTTATTGGATTTTTATGTAATTTTGGATTCCGATATAATATAGGTATAGTTTTATTATCTAATTCAACCTTTATACCCTTTTTATCCATTATAGAACAGTGACTTGTAATAACTGTTTCTAAACTTAACTCACTACGTTCATATGTTGGATTTACATTTAAATCATTATAATTAACCTCTTTCACTAGTATATCATAATAAAGCTTTTTGCATATGAATACAAAGTTATTACTAGCTTTATCAATAGTTGTTATTATATAGTTATCCTTTAATTTAGTAAGTTCTTTATACATATCTTTATTAATTTTATCATCTCATAATTATTCTTATTTTCTTTTTTATATTATCTTTTCAATATATGTTTATTTATTTTATCAAAACTAAGACTTTTACGATTGCATTCTCTTTCCATTATGTTTCTAATATTATCGTTACATATTGATTTTAATTCTTTATTATAATTACAAATTTTTCGTCCAGTTGGTGGTAGGAGTTTATACCTTATTTTAGGAATATATTTACTTAAATCTGACCCTATTATTTCTTTACTTTTAGAATTATTTAAAAGTCCGCTATATTTATGTTATCTATACATTTATTAATGAAGTTTATGGTTAATGTATATTTTCTATTGTTATTATTAACATTTATTGTACGATTATAGTATTTTATATTACAATAACTCTCTGTTATACAAAGTGATCAGCAACAATCACGCGTCCCAAACGAACTGTGAGTGGAACCATTGCAAAGCTAGCTGGTGTCAGAATCTATAGATTCTTGTTGCTCTTTATCTTACAGCTAAATTTTTTGTCATGAGTCGTTTATGTATACTAGTGAAGTCGGATATTCGTAAATTAATGGAAACATATTTTAAGGGTCAATATATATGTGCATTTTATTTTGTTTTAATTTAAAAGAAGCTATAAGTGTTTTAGTGTCTTACAGATTGTTCAGATAAATGTGGTAATAAAGATATATTAATGAAAGACGGCTGAATTCCATGTTGTTTCTTATATTATAAAAACATTATGGAATTATTCTTAGGTTTATTGATCATAATTACCGCTTTTATTCGAGCAATTTATGTGAAAATGTTTATTCTGAGAGTATAAATTTGTTCAACTGATATGATCACTATTCGAACAAATGATTATCACGCTATAAAAATAATATGTCCTCACCGCTATGCTGGGTCGAGGAGTATGATCCGAAATCTGATAACATAGCATTTCCTTTTCATGACCTATATTACTTATTCGAATATATCGTATATTATTCATTAATTAACTCATAAAAATTGATTTTTATTTAAAATTTTTATTATAAATTCTATCATAATATAAGTATAAATTGTATAAACTATTATATAATCATTTATTATTTATCTTAATTTTTAATTTATTTATAGTATTAAATAAGTAGGATCAGTTAGCTGATCTAATTCTTTAATACATCAATAAGATGAAATAACTTGTTACGGAAATTAAGTGTATAATATTACAAATCGACTGAATTTATTGTTCACACATGACTTCATGACTGATTTTATAGAGTGATTGAGAGAATTTTCTGCTAAAATTTGGCTAGATAAAAAAATATTCCACTATTTTCTGTTAAATCAAGAATTATAAAATAGTGAGGATGTTGATTTAATGAAAACCTTACCGGGAAAGCGTGAGAAATAAGGCATTTCCACATTTCTTAATTAGATCATATCCCTCCTGTACACTTAAATTTACTGTATCGTTACCCGCAATGCCAGAAATGTGATCACCGATTGCCAGCTTGTTGAAACAAGGCGTTCCTTCATCTACCTATGAAAAATAATTATACATTGCACAACTAATTAAAAAACACTATTATTAAAGTGCTAACAAGTTTAAGGCGACGATTAAAAAGACAAGTTAGTATTAGGCTTTAAGTTCATGCTGATAAAATTTAAGTAAACAAATTTTGAAACTATATTTTGAAACAAAACGGTATAAAGTTAAGATTTAATTATTACAAGAAGGCGAGGAAACAGGAATATTTATTTGATTAGAAAAATCCAATATTTAGACGGCACAACGGCACGTCATCTTCAGGGTTGTAAGTAGCTTTAACCAACAAATTTTTTTCAAGTAATTTTTTTCAAGCAATTTTTGAAAAAAAAATTGTTGATTAAAACTACTTACAACCCTGAAGATGACGTGTCGTTGTGCCGTCGAAATATTGAATTTTTCTAATCAAATAAATATTCCTGTTTCCTCGTCTTCTTGTAACAATTCGGATTGGAAACGAATCTTCTCTAAGATTTAATTAATCAAATCAGTTAACTGAGTCTACGTATTTAAAATAATTATAAAATAAACAAAACATAATAATGCTAAATCAAAATTTAATAATTAAATAATAAAATAAATAATTGTTTTAAGAATTTTTATAATTTATATCAAATTAAAATAAAAAATTGAATCAAGTTAAAAAATTGAATCAAGTAATTTAAATCAAGTTAAAATAAAAAACGTGTTAAGGACGTATTTCCTCTGATTAATTTTGGTTATATAGTATCTTATTCTAATACAAAGTATATTATTTATAATCCATCCATAAAAATTTTCCGCTTATGATTTTAAATTTATGTAGTGCGTTTAAATGTACATTAAAACCACTTTCTGTCTATATGAATAAAATACTTAAAGTAATTAAAGCACACTTTAAAAAATATTGCAAGATAATCGAAATTAATACTGGTATAAAACACTATTTCAGTATTAATTCTACAAAAGAATTTTTAGAACAGACAAAAGGAATAAATTTTCAAAATATAAATACATACGATTTTAGTACGCTTTATACAAATCTAGATTTAGTAGATATTAAAGAAGCGTTAGTAAAATTAATTAATCTTATATTCGGAAAAAGATATACATATAAATGTTATAATAACTATAACGCTTATCTAACAAAAATTAAACCATCAAGCAAATATAAATATATGGATAAAATTGAATTAATAGAAGCCTTAAATATTTTGATAAATCAGAATTATTTAAAAGTAGGGACATCTATATTTAGACAAGTAAAAGGTGTTCCAATGGGAGGTAATAATAGCCCAATTATAGCTGACTTGTTTTTACGCTTTATAGAATATGAATTTAGCCATAAGTGTGTAAAAATAAATCTAAGTTTATAAAGACATGAAATATATGTTTCGATACATTGAGGATATATGTGTATTAACTCTAATAATTTTTATTCAATAAGCGAACAAATTTATTCAGGTAGCTTTATTCTTAATAAAACTGGTATTGATGATAAATAAGGTATATATCTAGATATGAACATTAAATTAACATAAATTAAAACTACTTATTTATATAGTAAAAATTACATATTTAAATTTACAAAAAAACATATTTTTGCATGAGCATTCATGCATACCATATAATATAAAATATAATACATTAAATAATGAAATTTTAAGAATTGTAACAATATGTAATGATATTGGCTTTCTTCAAAATCATTTAAATAATTTAATATATACATATTTTAAACTAGGTTACTACAAAAATAACATCAAGCAGAAAATAGTAAAATACATAAATCAACACAATAATATTAAAAATAAATTTAAACTCTTAAGTGGCAAATTTGTATGGATGGATCATAAATAATATACTTTGTATTAGAATAAGATACTATATAACCAAAATTAATCAGAGGAAATACGTCCTTAACACGTTTTTTATTTTAACTTGATTTAAATTACTTGATTCAATTTTTTAACTTGATTCAATTTTTTATTTTAAGTTGATTTAAATTATAAAAAATCTTATAACAATTATTTATTTTATTATTTAATTATTAAATTTTGATTTAGCATTATTATGTTTTGTTTATTTTGTAATTATATTAAATACGTAGACTCAGTTAGCTGATTTGATTAGTGAATCCCAAATTAATGTTAATTGTCACCTATGTATTGTTTATCTTAAAAGTCCAAAAACATCCCATTCTCTTAAACATCCAGCACCGATAACTTAAGTACTTTGTTAAATGATGTGATGTAACCATTAATGGTGACGACCATTAAACAAATTAATACCAAATCTTGCTCGTTACGGAAAACTTACATCTTAAAAGAGTGATTTTCAACAATGCGTTATGGATAATTTTTTACTATCCACTACCGTTTCATTGCATTATATAAGCAATTAACTAGGTTACATCATGTAAGTAGACGATCCATGTTGTAATAATTAACGCTTTTGTATTGCTTGAAACATGGGTTTATTCATGAGCATTTGCGAAAACACATTTAAAAGTAATTTATGCAGAATATACAGTAATGTATTTAGGTATATTATAATGAAATATAAGACAAGTATTGTCCATGTATAAAGAAATCGATAGGCGATAACACAAATCGCACAGTAAGTACAGGTTTTACATAGGTTTAGCTAGGAACATTACATAATGCGGAAGAATTTGGGCAATATTTAGTCTTTTTGTTGGTAATAAATTACAATATATTAAAATCTACTAACAGAAACAACACACAATCACTTTGTTATTCCTATTTTCGTGATCGCAAGATAATATATTATCTATATAATAAAGTTTCGTGACTGTTATTATTCAAGTGCATATATAAGATTACCTGCTTGAGCACTTTGGAATGACAAGCCGCTGTGAATATGTTTATTTTGAATGTTACCCAGAGATTTTTACTGCCATATGGGCATTTGAAATTATAATTGACCATGAAAATTACTTTAGTGCATCACAAGTGCATAGCATGGTTAGTATGTTTTAGACTTTATTTTGCATCATATATTTGATATAGCAAACGAAATATCTATTGGCAATGTATTGAAAATTAATTCTATTGCTCTCAGATAATTCACAATTTCGTATTTTTCACTGCATATTTAAATCACAGCATTCTGGTTTAAAATCAAGAATCTATCATAATTAAAATGTACGACAATTACAATTTAGCTTTTTAAACAAAATCTAGATTGTAATAAAAGTAATATCCTCGTAATATTACTACTAGAGCTATATTTTCTTACATAAAATTTATTTGTCTTGCTGAGGTATAAAATTCATATAATAAACTTTGTTTTCAAGCCCGAGGGCACACAAAAGATATCATTTAGTAACAGTTAAATATAATATAAAGGCAATTACAGTCAGCATTTATTTTGTTAAAATAATCATTTTGTAATTTTTTGAAGTTGAAATCAGTAGCTATCAAAATATTGGTAAATTTTAGAGTAAAATTATTTTCACTTGTTTCTGCGTTTCGGTAAATTTATAAATCAGAGTATTGACTAAGCCTGTATATTTTGTACTATAAATTTATAAATAGAAATATATTGATAGTAAAAAAATTTAGTAACTCATATTCGTTTTGGTAATTTTTGTTCTCAAAATATCAATTGTAGTTAGTTTATCTATCTCTTAAAAGCAAAGCATTAAATTTTCGGCTTTAGAACAAAAATTGCGAAATACAAATCAGCATTTTATTCTCAAAATAAAATTAGAATCTATGTATGTTTACATCACTATAAAAACCGTTTATTTGCATTGAATATAACTTTGAATAAATTAAAAATAATAATAGAATTTTGAATTCTATTAATCCAGATCAAATTATTTTGAAAATATATGTACTCTAGTTTATAAAGTATTATCTAGTTTAAATTATTAAATTATTATCTATTGGATAAGATAGGGAAAAGTATGAAGTCACCTTGACATTTAATATTTATTACAAGCCCAATATGTAGATTCAGTAAAATGATTAGATTTCCCTGATTCATTTAATCATTTTCCTCTTTCATCCTAAATCACTATAAATCTACCAAATTACTGACCAAAATAAGCTTAAATAATTAATTCAATTACGCAATTACAGCTCAAAATTAGCGGAATCAATACAAGTTTACTAACAAAATTCGAAAATTACTGATTACTGAATATCCAAATCACATTGGTTCATGAAAAGTGCATTATCGAGCTACGATCAATGAAATGACAAAATTATTTGAGAGTTAATGTACTTTGAGAATTAAAGCACTTTATTTGAAAGTTAAAGTGTGTACTTTGCTTATTATTTTAGAATAACCGAATGAGCTATATTTTTTACATAACACTATCTTTTTCTTATCGCTGATTTATAAGAAAATTTTACTCATTAGGAAACATTAATAAGGAAATTTTAGGAAATTGGGTGGTTCGTATAGCTATATTTCCTACATTTTCGTTGCTTTCTTATTATATTTACTCGATTGAAGGGGAAACTGCACTAATAAAAATGCAATTGCTGCTAAGATCAGCAGCACAGATCTAAATATACAAAGGTTCTTACACTTTTTATGACTAGTATGGTAGTTGTTGAGGTATCGTCAGTGACGCTTGGTATCTTAACAGTAGACAATTTGAATCCCCATTGATCACTACCTGAAGCTTTGGTCATAAACACTTTCGACATAATTGTAATGATATATGTATATTGGATTATAGAGGAAAAATTGGTATTATATCAATGTTTTTGACACACAATATTGTAGATAGATTTATCGGCAGTGAGCACGTTGTGGTTCAAGTGTTGCAGTAAATCTTCGGTATAATTGCAATTTTGTATCCTTGATCGCTCCTGCTTATCGGGAATTAATCAGGTTCCCACCTTTTATCTCAAAGAGCTTATATTCTAGTACTGCACAAGTTCTTTTAAGCGTTTTCTTCCTTGTATTTCTCTTATTTTTGAAGTGAATATGTATTATTTTTGCCTGGTGATGATGAACTTCCCAGGCGTAAATATTCGTGGTTCAATATACGTGATGCTGAAGAAATACTTGCGCATACAGTATTTATCTTTTTTATTTATTAGTTTGCTTCCGCAGTGATGTGCAAATAAATAAATCGATGTGTTGAGATTGGAAGGTATAAAGTCGAAATGCTCTTTTTCGAGTTATAGATCTCCTTTTTTGCTTGGAAGCAGTAAATTTCCACAAAGTAATATATATTCCTATTCTGATTGTGATTGAAAGATTACTTTTATCATATAGTCCTGTTTATTATGCTATACAGCATGTCGTTCGTCGATTCTGATGAATAGGTGTATTATATTCTCTCTATTTTTCTGTATTTCATCTAAGCACAAAGAACGCTGTTGATGGAAAAACGGATATCTAAAACCATATATTATATCCATCCAGCATCTACCAAGTATTGCAAACTGTACGCGGCTGTTGCGTACTAACCAATCCTTAAAAACCCACTGTTGCAATCCTGAATTATCTGCAACCTTAATATAGTGAGCTGTATATGTTTCATAGTAACACTATCGATTTCAATTGATTCCTTTCAGCAAATTGCTGCAATATATAACGTGTTATGGCGTGTAATGAGGTTGACTTATAAAATAAAACCCTATGTCCTTTAGTTGTTTAATAAGAAAATGATTAATTTATGCAAACTTTACTTTCTTACATTTTTGATTTACTTTAGCGTTTTTTCTCGTTAGTAGTTGTGTTTGAACAATTACTAACGATTGCAAAATAGCAAAGATTAATTCATAAATTGTATAATTAATTAGTTTGCAATAGTACGAATCTACATAAATAAATGTGTATATACATTATATACATCATAATGAAATCTGCTATCGATCGTACACGCTTAACTTATCGATCGTACTTGCTGCAGCATGTGCATAAATCAATAATATGTCTTAATTAAAACATATCGTCGAAATATTGTTGAATGTGGTATAAAATATACACTGATTGAATTTAATGTTGTAGCGGGTTGGCTTGAAAGAATGTCACAACAACATGTGCTTATTTACAACAAAATGCAAATAAAGAAATTAAATCTTTACAATAAAACATATAAACATGAGCACAGGTTATAAATATCATCAGAAAAATATTCAATTTCCCTAATCTTGTGATGTCAAATTCGTGTATATTATACAATTCAAACACGCTAATGGAAATATTTAAAATTTATATATTAAAAACATCTTGTTTATGTTATATATATTTATATATAACATATAACATATAACATATATTTATATATAACATCTACTACTTATTTATAAAAGATTTTTATATTTTTTTAATTTATATGTTAAATGTATGCTGTAATAAATAAAAAATGCTTCCTAAAAAACAATTTAAAGCAGTAACAAACTTATATTTCAATTAAGTTTGATGAAAATTTTATTTTAATCATAATGGAGAAGTAGAATTTAACAAAATATTACATTATATTATATTATTTTTAACAAAATATTGCATTTACAATATAAATCATTACATAATATTATTTTTAACAAAATATTGCATTTACAATATAAATCAAAATTTTTTATTAAAAATAAATTTAAACTATTAATCAAAACAATTTATGGATAATAAGCAATATATTTTGTATTAGAATAAGATACACTAGATTATCAAATTTCATCAGGAGAAATACGTCATTATTATGTATTTGCCACCGCTGCTATGTTGGGTCGAGGAATTAGGACGGAAGCATAATAACATATTAGATCATCATGATGATCATGATTGCTTATTCATCGTATATTATTTATTAGTCAATTCATAAAAATTGATTTTTATTTTAAATTTTAATTATAAATTTTAATTTTATGTAAATATAAATTATATCATATCGTATACAATTTTTTCTAATTTATAATTATTTACCTATATTTTTTATTTATATAGTATGAAATACGTATACTCAGTTATCTGATTTTATTAGTTTCCTTACTAAATAATGCATGTGTGAAAGAGCTAATAAAATAGAATAACGAGAAATGTCTTTTGTGAATAAACATTCTTTTGATTGTATCTCTGTCATGTTCTACTTTTCTCTTTATCTGGTTTCTTAATTGTCAGAAAGATATGATCCTGAAAGCCAACGCAGCACAACACCTTGCGATTGAACGACATTTATTCTGTCGTACATCTAAAACCCCAATGAAGAGTCTTGATATTAGGAGCTTAAGTAACCTTGTTCTTTGTTTCGAAGTAGGTTCTCTATAAAAGAAGACAAGTTCCAGGATTGCCACATACCCAAAGGCGTACTTGGACTTTATCTTTTAATAATAAAAGTTGGAAACGTTTCAGAGCCCATTATGCTCTTTTCAGAACATTCTTGAATTTATTCAAGTCAAATCTTATAGTCCAATTAATAGAGATGGTGATTGTCGCATTAATCAAATGTTAAGTTCTGATGTTTAAGTCACTATTGTTCACATCATAACAATTACCTAGTATTATTTTTAAAAAACATCATTCTTATGTCTCTTCTCTGGGCTTATATATCAAATTAAATGCGAGATAATCCACAAAATACTTTATCTCTAAAAAACGAAATAAAAACTCGAATGTATTTTATTTAATAACGTTGAAATCGAAAATTGTTAGCAACAATTTACACATGAATCTTATTTTTCAGAAGCGTTAATACCGTCGTCCTTCTGTTTTGAGCAATGGGCAGTAAAATCAACCCGACGACAGTCTGCAGCAGCCAGCAGATTTTCCTTTCAACGTACGTCATCGAATCAATCGGTAAATGACGTAAAGAGCAATAAGCAGTTGCTCTTAACGTCATTTATCGACTGATTCGATGGCCTACGTAGAAGGGACGAACAGCTAGCTATTGCTGACTGTTGTTGGGTTGATTCAATTGCTGGGGTATCAGCTCATTCTCTAGAAATGGGAACTGAGAGAGCTGTACTTTGGTAAAATTGAAAATTTCAGGCAATGGACGCCCATTGAGGGTACGAAACAATTGATCGCGAAGCTAGACAAAGAACAGATAAGCCAATGCTATTAACGGATTTATACGCTGCTTTGGATTACAGACGAGCATCAGACCAGCAAGCTCGGCCCCTTGAGCTGGTGTTTGCTTTGGCAAAACCTTTGACCAAGGATGGGATTTAAGTTGAAGAAAACACGTATTTTGATAGCCCAAATTAATATGCATGATTTCATCTTTCGTTGGAGTACCGAAAATTTTAATTATTTCCACAATTTTATTTACTGCGCTGTCACCCGGGAAAATATGCCTACCTAGAAATAGCTCGACAAATACACATCCAGCAGACCAGTTGTTTATATCACAGACGTAAAATGTCGATCCCAAAATTAGTTTGGGTACACGATAATATCGAGAACATATGTATGACAAATTTTGAACTCCGCTTACCAGCTTTTTTGAACTTCCAAAATCGCAAAGCTTCAAAACGGATGATTCTGGGTCAATTAATAAATTTAGAGGCTTCACGTTTCTGTGTGCAATATCATGTGTTCTTAGGTAAGAAAGCGCCCTGAGAAGCTGGTAAGTATAAAGTTTGGTGTAAATGAAAGGTATGACCTGCTTCTTCATTGAATAATGTTGAATTATGTTGTGGGCAGTTTCCGGTATATATTCAAGCACTAAGTTAAGATAAACTTCGTCTTTACGCTTGTCACCGCTGGAGTAGAAATAATACAGCAGTGAAACAATATTAGGATGCCTGAATTTTCTCATAATGTCCATTTCTCTATTATTGTATCTTTTGTCTTGCAAAACCTTCTTTATAGCAATCAGCATGCCACTAGGAAGAAGTCTAGCTTGGAAAACTACGCCAAAGCTGCCATTACCAATGACTTTGACATCCGAATAGGAAATAAATTCAGATGTCTCCTCAGTATCAGCTGCTTGCACAGGTGTGGCTTGAACAGTTATAATTCTAGTTGTTTGACGAATTAGAAACATTGGTAGTGGAAAGACGACAGGACACCACTAACATACCATATACTGATGCTCCAGAAAATGTTGTTTTATATTTAATGGCAATGTGTTAGCGCATGAATAACCCGGTAGAAATTCTATCTTTGTTCTTGCAATTGATGTCAATATATAAGAATATAGTTTTTAAATCAGTGGGTATTATTTCATTCTACTAATGAGTGTTGCATGGTTCTCCATTACTTCGGTGCTAAAGTGGTCGTGTAGAAGTGACATGATGCCTGAAAGTCGTTAATAAAAGTCCAGTCTAGCAAGCAACAACGTTTTCTTCTCTTATACATGCATCATCAACAAATTTCCCAACACGTATTTTTTCTTATGCAACATCAATAATAATAGACTTTCTTAAAAAAATATAAAATATACAGGATAAATAAGTTCAGTTAAAAAAAATATAGAACTTAGTCTGAATTCTTCATTTATAATCTTCTTATCGTCATCTTCATTAGGGCCTCAGGTCTGGTGGGATCTGAGCCCCAGAGCCAATACAACAGCCCGCTCTTTGACTGAACCACCGGGTCTTTCACCCCCCCCGAAGAGTCCAATCGATGCGAAATATGTTTGGTAATCGAGATATGAGCAGCTTGAGAAACCTTAGCCTTTGCTTTGGGAGACGTCCTCTAGAAAAGAGGGCTAATCCCGAGATAGCCCAAGTGCCCCAGAGGCGCACCTGAGTTATCCCTTTCAATGAGAGATGTTGGGCCCGTTTCAGAGCCCATCTAGATCTCTTCAGGATACGTTTAAGTCTATCCTGGTCAGCTTTCACCGACTAGTTCACGGTAACGGTGAATTCCAGGTATTTTACTCGACTCGTGAAGACAGGGAGTGGTTTATTGGACAAAATAGAGGGCGCAGAGAGTGCTAATCTCTTAAGTTTTTGCTTTGTTGCAGGGGCGCCATGAAAGACAACCACCTGTGATTTAGCGGAGTTTAAAATAAGATTGGACTTGGGTAACTGATCTTTTAATATTAAAAATAAACGGCTGATGTCAGAAACTACGACTTTGCACCTGCGTTCAGAGAACAGGGCTGTGGTATCATCAGCGTTTACCACTAAACGTTGTTCGCGTTTAAAAATTTTAAAGAGTTCAATGGAAGTAGCAAGAAACAAGATAGGAGGAAGAGGGAATCCTTGTGGCACACCCGTAATAGGGTAGAACTGACGCGCATCAGGGTCGTCTTCATAATAGAATCGCTTGGTGTACAGCAGTATCTCCACTCTGTTAAAAATTCTCGCAAGTACCTCGAGGAACATGAGAGAAGAGATAACAAAGGGAATGGAAATGCGGTAAATGCAGCAGAAGAATCAAGAAAAACAGCCACAGCAAGTTGATGACTATTCTCCTGACAAAACTGATACAATCACCTACAGCTGAATGGACCTAGCGACCGTTGACGAACCCATGAAAACCTGGTGGTATTAAATTTCGTCTACTCAGATGATCGCGGATGGTGGGACGATCTTAAGGAGCATTTAACTAAGGTTAAAAGATCTTAAGATGAAGAAGAGGGAGGTGGGTTAGGTACGGAATATAGTGGGAACAAATGAGCTTTGGTAAGAATCGAGTAATGTTCTGGGGGAGACGGATAGACCGCGTATCCTGAAAGACTATAACATCTGCATCTCTACCAGATAGAAGTCTAAGGGCAGAAGCTCCTCCCGAATTCTACTGAACGATATTCAGTGAAAAAGTCTCACAAGTAATGTGCATTATGTTCGGTCAGCTGTGAGGGATTGCCTCATCTCTAGACGGAGCTAGGAGTTGAAGGGTTACCCCCACCATCACTAATGCCAATCAGATTGGACACTTGCCCACGGGCATTGTCTTCATCTCCCTTGGAAGCTGCTTTCATGCCATTAATCATTTTCCAATCTTTATGGGGAACAGCGTGGGCCGATGCCACCCCCTTTTCTTAGAGTCTGGTACTGCGTGTGTAGTAAGTACATGGCTTGAAAACAGTGTCGTAGTGAGGGCCGAGAACATGTCTTACACTCTCTTTATTGTTGAGTTAATCTTGTTGTCCGTGAGTCGCATTATTTCACTGTCAGACATTCTTGAACTACTTATGTTAGAAAAGGAATTATCCTTTTTTGTTACCAACCGGTTCGTTAAGTAATATCTATATGCTTTGAAGTGTAAGCACTTGCGGGATCACGCAGGGTGGGTTCCCTGCAATTTAAGCATTGAGAGGAAAGGAACATATCTCTTCCGATTCTAGGCATTGTCACGATGTGCCACACACTCCACATGTATTTTCACTGGATCAGTTGAAGGACCAGTGTCCCCAACCGTGGCACTGGTTGCAGTGCGGCTAAGTGTAGTTCTCAGAGGACAGGATTTCGAATTTCAAATTGTATCTCAAAAAGGGGTTGCAGTTAGAGCAGGAAAGCAGCTCGACCTGCTCAACAGGAGCTGAGCCGAATCCAATGAGGAGTGAAAAACCACTCTTACCGATGAGAGGACGGAAGGCAGAAATCTTGAATCGAGATTTAAGGTCAGAAATGTCATTCTCCTCGAGATGATTCAGGAGGTTCATTATTTTGACCGACGCCATGATTGGCTTAATTTGTATTGTACCAAGTTCACTTAAGTTTTTATTAAAATTGGTAACATATTGATTTAGTAAGTCCGGAGTTTAGAATGAGATTTTGATCTCTGAATTGTACACCTTTACAGAGTTGTAGAGAATTCTATTAGAGTATTAATCAGTGCACTTTCTTAAAAAAATCTTGAATAGATTGTGACGTTATTGTGGTTGTAATAATTTAATACTAGCAAGATTGTTTAGTTAAGGGATTTGGGAAAGTACCCCCGCACCCAGAAAATCAACAGAAGAAACTGTACTGACCTTATAGACAGGAACAGATGAAGAAACGATTGGTATACCTACCAGGGACCGATAATATAAGCATATTATCTTTATATTAATTTACATTCATTGTATACAGTAATATAAAACTGACATATATGTATAAGTTTAAAAAAACATCACATCAAACGCACAAGGGCGCAAAAACACCGACATCGAGCCTAAATTTTTACTCTATATAATCGATTTTCAAAGCAGATACATTCAAAGGGTTTTATATTAAATTTGGAAGGTTGCACCGCCCCACACAATAATATAGTCATTGCACCTCGGTAGCAGCTTTCTTACTTGAGGTATAAGCATAAACAGATATTTATTTGTCACTAAACGTGTTACTACTTGAGATTTTTCGTCAAGTCCATCACGACACAATGTGCTGTTTATATCCGGATTGTGATTTTTTCAACGCTCTAATCATATTGCTTAATGACTTCAATGCTCGTAAAATCTAACTGCCATCAGTATCAAGATCTTGCGATATACATTGGCAATATCAATTCATTGTTCTTTGTTGAGGTAAGGTATGCACACATGTTTCCCAAAGAGTTAGCTATTTATTTAAGAGTCTTGTCATCATGTGTTTCTATCTAATCAGCTTAATTAAAGCATCGCAACCGTAATAAAATAAAATTAACAATATTAAAAATCTCAGAGCTCACTTGTTAACTTTAAATCAACCTTGTTGTTTCTTCGTGATTTAAAGTTGATGAGTTAAAGGCATTACATTATTTCGGTAGATTCTAATGACGTATTTAATTTAAGGTTTTGAAAATTTTTGTAGGGAGCGAATTGATTGTGAATCCGTGCATTTAATTATTACCTTTGAACATTTCCTTGCATACGGACAAAGCTTCAAAAAATCATAGTTACTAATCATTGTGTTACTGTTTTTTAGCATAAATGTATGGTAGGAGAAAGAGGGGAACCTTGAGGCACACCCGTAATAGGTTAGAACTGACGCGCATCAGGGTCGTCTTTATAATAAAATCGCTTGGTGCACAACAGTACCTCCACCCTGTTAACAATTCTCGCGGGCAACCCGAGGGACCTGAGAGAAGAGATAACAAACGGAATGGAGATGCGGTCAAATGCAGCAAAGTCAAGGAAAACAGCCATAGCAAGTTGAAGGCTATTCTCCCGACAGAACTGATGCACTTCACCTACTGATGAATGGACCGAGCGACCTTTGACGAACCCATGGAAACCAGGTGGGATTAAGTTACGCCTACTTAAATGATCGCGGATTCTACGCGCAAGCGCTTTTTCGTAGATCGATACGAGGGAATTCTGAATCGAAATGGGCCGCAGGTCTTTAGGACAAGAGACCGGATATTTCTTAGGTATAAAAATTCTTCGACTTATGTTGATGCCGGCCACATCGGATGGGGTGGCTAATAGCATTGTGACGGCCACCTCCCTTCTTTGATCGGCTGTCAAAAGCTGACAGACACGAGAAGAGAGTGGAGCGACGGTTTTGGAGGTGCCCAGAAGAGGCCCCCAGGCATTAAGTATATCTGGAACAGATAGATCTCTACTCCTGAAGTCTCCCCAATGCGGGATTGGTTGCGGTGATTGAGTGGCTCCATAGTTGTGCAGGGATAGTGACTCCTCCAAAACTCTAACAAGACCAATACTTCCGATCCACCCGGATGCTCTATCCCTCCAACAAACAAACTTATCTTTCTTAAATATCTTCCAGAAGGAAGACTGAGAAGGGTTAAGACGAGCAATACTCGCCTTATCCTTACTCAGCTGGAACCAGTACCTGGTACGCCAGTATTCTTTTGAGAGCGTCAGTTTGGCGGAAGAGAAGTCACGGAGGTACATCAGTTTGACCAGGACATTGAGTTTTGTCGGAGTGAGACTGAAAATACGACCTTTATAGGTAGTCGATAATAACGCGGTGGCTTGCGAAGATAGATAGGAATTAAATCCGGTCAAAATTTCATTGCCAATTTGGGGGAAGCGTGGGATAGCTGCTTGGAAGAAAGCCACTCTGATAAGATCAAAGTGGAATCTTCTACGAAGCTGGGAATCATCTTCTATCCGCCAACGAATCAGGTCATCAGAAGTGGACAGATGTTGCCGCGATTGCTCTGTGCAGAAGGGTTTAAGCAACCACTTCTCATGGAGCAATAATAAGTCTAGGAGGGAATTCGTTGATGTGCAATGAAAGGAGGGTGACGGTGTTTTATGAATAAGATAACCGTTCCTGGCTCTGCGGAGTTCTGCATTAATCCAACGACCAGTTCTGTCGTTGAAGTCACCTAGTACCATGTCGTAGCCTCCATCAATTATCCCATCCAGGAGGTCACGGTTCTTGTGAATCTCTCCAGGACGAATATAGACGTTGGCAAGACTGAGGCGTTTACCGTTCTTAACGAGTGATACTACTAAACAAGACAGGGCTGGACATGAGTAGTTTAAAATGAGGGAGGATCTTAAGGAGCATTTAACTAAGGTCAAGAGTCCTTGAGATGAAGAGGAGTGAGGGGGTTATGTACGGAGTATAGTGGGTATAAATGTGCTTAGGGATAAATCGAGTAATGTCCTGGGGGAGACGGATAGACCGCGTCTCCTGAAGGACTATAACATCTGCGTCTCTACCAGATAGAAGCCTAAGTGCAGAAGCACCTCCCGAATTCCACTGAAGAATATTCAGTGAAAAAGGCTCAGGCTTACTCACCATTGTGATAGATTAGTTGGACGGGAGAAGCCAACCTAGACAGAGCCAGGAGTTTGAAGGTTGCCCTTCTCACCACTAGCCCTATCAGGGGTCAGTACTCCCTGGGCAATATCTTCATTTCCCAGGCCATAGAGAAGCTTCCCAATTTTTAATGGGGGATGGTCCGGGCGGACGCGGCCCTCTTCTTTGATTTGGGGACTACCACATCTGCCGGAGTAGACGGAGCAGCCAGGAAAGCACCTAGCAGTGGAGATAGTATTTGTTGCAGTTGTGAGAAGATAATCTTTTTTGTGTTATCCAATAGAAAGAGGATGTCTTTATCGGACATTCTTTCGTTTGAGACTGAATCCGAGGCGACTTTAGAATAGGATTGAATTCCGGAAGAAGAACAGAGGTGTGCCTGTTACGATACTCTTTGAATGAGCGACAACGGCGGGACCACGCTGGGTGGTCACCGCCACAATTGCTGCATACAGGAATTTCGGTACATTTGACGTCGTTCAGCAAGGAAGGACAGGCATTCATGCAAACACTACATCGATTTTCATCCTTGCAAGTGGAGGCCCAATGCCCCCACTTGTGGCAGTTGTTGCAATGCGGGAAGGTAATGTTATTTGAATCTATTAAAGTGAATCGTAAATTATATCCCATAAAGGGGTTAACAGCGTTGGAGCATAGCGTAAGTCCATATTCCAAGTCACAGGAGACAAATGCAACAGGTAGCGCCACACCAGACTTAGACTTAAGACGCGTGATCGATCCAAGTTTGAATTGATTTTTCAGGTGATCCAAATCCGAAGGTTCGAAAAATGACGGAAAATTATTAATTTTGACAGTAGCCTGTATAGGCTTAAGCTCCAGCGTCCCCGATTGGGTCAGGAACTTATCAAAGAATTTATTATAAGCAACCATCAAGTCATGTGTTGCAAATGAGATTCTGATAGAGTTATTATGAATTTTAATGTTGTTGAATAATACCCTTCCAGGGTGGTCAAGAGTGAATTTTTGTAGAAAAATATTGAACAGGTGATGGCGTTCAACTGGTTTAGTAGAAGTGATTATTGTTAAATTTTGCAGTTTTTTTAAGTGGGAGTTCCCCCATAACGTTAGAAGCAAGTGAAAAATTACTCACGTGGTCGGTAGTTGAACTTAAAATTGAGTTTACCTTGTCCATATTTGAATCCAAAGTAGTAGCATTCCTTACCCCAGAATTGTTTGTAAAGCAATTGTTCTTAGACTCAATTGAAACTACGTCAACCAGATTGTTGCTGTCCAAAATTTCGTCTTTTATAGTCGTTATTTGGTCTGAAAAAACCTCCCTTTGTCCTCTCCCATAGAAAAACCAGCATTTTTTGCTTCCATTTTTGCACAATTCAGAATTCTTTGTAGCTCCGACACTGCACTTTTTGCACGGCATTTTTTGTTTTTCAAACTGAATGATTTTTTGGAAAAAAAGCAAAAAAAATGAGTACGAACAAGCGTGTCGGAGGAACAAAGGATTGTAAAAAACAGTTTTCCAGTCAATTTTCTAGTAAAAACAAAGTAACATGACGAAATACAGGTAAATGCTGCTGTGAAATCGCCTGTTCCAAAGGTTAGTGAGTTGTCAATTGCTGCTAGGGATGGGGAAGTACTTCCTCCAATACCAAAACTAAAAAATCTGATAATTATAAAGATCAAAAAGCCTATGGAAAGGCATTTATTGTTTAATTTCTTTCTACGGCCGTTTACAGAGCAACTATCAAATAGAATTATTTTCAACTCGGTAAAACTTTATGAAACTGAACTAAAGATTTCGTTTACCACCTCAGACCTCTTAAAGGGGTATGTTAAATACTTCGAATCTTCCCTGTCGGAGTATGGGTCCATATACTCTAAACCCATACTTGCCACTCTAAAAGTATCAAACCTCCCTTGTCAATTGGAAGAGAATGATATCGAGTTACTAAAAAAACATTTAAAATATCGAACTTCCGTTCAATAATAGGCAAGAGCGGACATCAAATACCAGTTGGATTTTGTTCCGCTTCCCTAGAGCGGGCTGAATCGCTGGCTAATTCAGCTTGTAATCCCTTCATGGGATTTAATCTCAGATTTACAATCATTGATAAAGAAGAGTTCACATATCCGCACTGCAGTCGGTGCCACAAATGGGGGCACTGGGCTTCAAGCTGCAGTGAGTCATCGACATGTGGGGTGTGTGGCTCCCCCCAGTGTCCGGCTTTGTTGACAGGAGAAAAATGTGTATCCCCTCCATTATGCTCTAACTGTGGGGAGCCATCCTGCATGGAGCAGAAAATGCAGACATTTTAAATTATATCAAGGTGGATTTAACAAGTCTGCTGCCCAACCGAAATCTGGTACCTTTGCAAATGCTGCCACTCGTACGAGGGACGATGATCTCATGCGAGCAATTGATATACGTATAGAAACAATGTATAAGAAGATGGAAGTTTTAGTATCCTCTGTTGTTGCCACATTCTGTACTAACCCTACTATTCTATCATCAACGGCAATTCCATCATCCAAAAAAGAGGGGGCTTCGGCTCATCCTATCCCTCCTATCAATATTGGCAATCTCCTGAAGAATAAAAAAATAAGGGGAAATGAAGATGCTGCCCATGGGCAAGTACCTGCTCCGGATGGTTCTAGTGACGGGAAAGGGGAACCTTCCCGTTCCTAGCTCCTTCTAGGTAGGCAATCCCACATCAAACTAATCCACCACAATGCAGAGTAATCGTGAGCCTTTTTCACTGAATATCCTTCAGTGGAATTCGGGAGGTGCTTCTGCCCTTAGACTTCTATCCGGTAGAGATGCAGATGTTATAGTCCTCCAGGAGACGCGGTCTATCCGTCTACCCCAGGACATTACTCGATTTATCCCAAAGCACATTTGTTCCCACTATACTCCGTACATAACCCCTCCTCACTCCTCTTCATCTCAAGGACTCTTGACCTTAATTAAGTGCTCTTTAAGGTCCTCCCTCCTATTAAACTATTTATGTCCAGCCATGTCTTGTTTAGTAGTTTCACTCTGTAAGAACGGTAAACGCCTCAGTCTTGTCAATGTCTACATCCGTCCTGGGGAGATACACAAAAACCGTGTCACCCTGGATAGTATTATCGACAGCGGCTACGACATGATACTTGGAGATTTCACGACAGAACTGGTCGTTGGATCAATGCAGCACTTCGCAGAGCTAGGAACGGTTATCTTATTCACAAACCACCTTCCCCTACCTTTCATTGCATATCAACAAATTCAGTCCTCAATATTTTACTGCTTCACTCGAGGTGGTTGTTAAAGCCCCTCTGCACAGAGCAATCGCGCCAGCAATTGTCCACCTCTCATGACCTAATTCGTTGGAGAATTGAGGAAGATACGTTGCTTCGAAGGAGGTTTCACTTTGATCCGATCAGAGTGGCCTTCTTTCAAGTGGCTATCCAACTCTTTCCCAGAATAGGAAATGAGAGTATGACCGAATTTAATACCTACCTCTTTTCGCAAGCTAACGCGATTTTATCGACTACTTATAAAGGTCGTATATACAATCTCACTCCGACGAAACTCAAGGTCTTAGCGAAATTGCTGAACCTCCCTAATCTCTCTGTTTCCGCCAGACAGGCTCTCTCGAATGAATATTGCAGCACTAGATATAGGTTCCAGCTGAGTAAGGATAGGACGAGTATTGCACGCCTTAGTCCTTCTCAGTCTTCCTTTTGGAAGATTTTCAAGAAGAAGAAATTTGTTTGCTGGAAGGATAGAGCATTGGGTTGGATAGGGAATGTAGGCCTTGATAAAGTTTTAGAGGAGTCACTAGCCCTACACAACTATGGAGCCACTCAATCACCTCAACCAATCCCGCCTTGGTGTAACTTCAGGAGTAGGGATCTATCTGTTACGGATATCCTTAACTCCTGGGGTCCACTCCCGGGCACCTCCAAATCCATCGCTCCACTTTCTTCTCGGGTCTGTCAGCTTTTGACAGCTGATCAGAGAAGAGAGGTGGCCGTCACAATGCTTTTAGCCTCCCCATCCGATGTAGCAGGCATCAATATTAGTAAGCGTGTTTTTATTCCTAAGAAAAAATCCTGCTCATGCCCTAAAGATCTGCGACCCATTTTGATTCAAAATGCCCTCGTGTCAATTTACGAAAAAGCGCTTGCGCGTAAAATCCGCGACCATTTAAATAGGCGTAATTTGATCCCTCCAGGTTTTCATGGGTTCGTCAAAGGACGCTCGGTCCATTCAGCAGTTGGTGAGGTGGAGCAGTTTTGTCGGGATAATAGCCATCGTTTAGTTGTGGCTGTTTTCCTTGACTTTTCTGCTGCATTTGACCGCATCTCCATTCCTTTTGTGATCTCTTCTCTCAGGTCCCTCGGGTTGCCTGCGAGAATTGTGAACAGAGTGGAGATCCTGCTGTATACCAAGCGTTTTTACTATGAAGACGACCCAGATGCGCGTCAGTTCTACCCTATTACGGGTGTGCCTCAAGGTTCCCCACTTTCTCCTATCTTATACCTTGCTGCCTCTATTAAACTGTTCAAAATATTTAAACGCGAACAACGTCTAGTGGTGTACGCTGATGACACCACAGCCCTGTTCACTGGACGCAGGTGTAAAGACGTAGTCTCTGACATCAGCCGTTTCTTTTCAAGATTAAAAGACCAGCTACCCCAATCCAATCTTATTTTAAACTCTGCAAAATCGCAGGTGGTCGTCTTTCATGGCTCCCCTGCAACAAAGAAAACACTTAAGAGACTAGCACTTTATGCGCTCTCCTCCATATTCGCCTCTGAACCACTCCCCACCTTTACAAGTCGAGTAAAATACCTGGGGT
This sequence comes from Pomphorhynchus laevis, assembly GCA_012934845.2. NCBI lineage: Eukaryota > Metazoa > Acanthocephala > Palaeacanthocephala > Echinorhynchida > Pomphorhynchidae > Pomphorhynchus > Pomphorhynchus laevis. Next base: position 36,135 of record WNNJ02001070.1, on the reverse strand, counting down.
TCACCGTTACGGTGAACTGGTCGGCGAAAGCCGATCTGGATAGATTCAAATGTATCCTGAAGAAAGCTAGGTGGGCCCTGAAACGGGCTCAACATCTGTCATTGAAAAGGAAAGCCCAGGTGCGCCTCTGGGGCACTTGGGCTATCTCGGGATTAGTCTTCTTTTCTAGAGGACGTCCCCCAGAGCAAAGGCTAAGGTTTCTTAAGCTCCTCGTCTCTCGTTTACCCAGCATAGTCCGTCTCGATTGGATTCTTCGGGGGGGGGTGAAAGACCCCGGGTGGTTCAGTCGAAAGGCGGCGTGTTGGATCGGTTGGTGGGCTCAGATCCCCATGGATTTGAGGCCATAGAAGAGAAAGTAGAAGACATGAATTGTTGAAGACCGAAATTGTGCTGCCGTTTTTTCTGACTATGATATGACTGTCTGTTTTTTTTTCTTGCATGCTACTTATAGGTTATTGATGTATTTAATAAAATCGTTGTTGTTCATTTGACTTTTACGTCACAAGATAAAAATCAAAATAGTTTCCATGGCAGCATTGAATAAAATGACCTGATAGAAATATTAATACGAAATAAGTAGCAGTGCGATAAATCACCTTATCGACGATCTCTAGGGATATGGCACAGAGTATATCTAATATAAATTTACATCTAATACATAGTACTGTTCAAAGAACCAACTTTTCGGATGGATTTTGTCCTTGCTCTAATCATATTGTTTTAGTGGACCTGGATAACTGGGGTTGTTTTTTTCGTAGATTATTCGGACTTCTAGATGCTAAAACGAAAATCGAAGTTTTTGCTATTAAAAAATTTGAGTTAGCAAGGTTAGTACGAAGGTTATGCATTAACATTATATAATTTCATATATTATTTTGTATACAACAAAGATAGTTAAATTACGTTAACATTTAAATTATTAAGCATTCTAATTGTGTTAAAAATCAGGTATAAGTTGGTGTCTTAAGCCGCATAACTGTGTTACTTCAATTTATGCTAAGATATTTTGTCTTCATTTAATTTTACGTTGTATGATAAACACTTAGTTGAATTAGAGTTCAACAACCAAAGTTGAATTGATAATTTGCAAATTTTAATGGAATTATTTTTTATTTTAAGTAATATTAGCGTGGGTAAGGAAATGGTTACCTTCAATTTGAAAACCTACGTGCATTTGTAATAAATGGCAATTTTCAAACTAGTCATCTATAGTTTGTTTTTAAATTTTATGTTGATATACCTGCGCAGTCATTGCGAAAATTTAAAATTTTGTGATCCAATAACCAGTTTTTGATCTTTAAACGTGTCTGACGATCATTCGACATGTCTGTTCTCAGTAGTACGCTACATTTCAGTATTTGCGGTATTCATAGGCTACTGATATAATACGTACGGTTCGGTTCTTTTAATATTGGCTGACGATAACTCTACTCGTCTAATTTTATGACATTTAAATCGAATAACTTACTTCCCATCTTACATTTTGCAAATTTAATTGAAATCATTTCAGTTTTCAAAAAATTGGCAAGGGAATGATTTACCTTTAATTTAAAAACCTTCCTTTATTTGAAATAAATTACTATTTTCAAACTACTCATATGTAGTCTGCTTCCTAATTTAAAGTTATTTAATGGTACAGTCATTGTTATAACTGAAATTTTCTGCAGATAATACGAAACCGGAAGTTGCTTACAATCTCAACCCACTGTGATCCATTGGATCGGAAGGAGCAAATCTAAAACAAATATTGTACAAGAATTTTATAAGAGATTAAGTTTGGCATAAGAAGTGCTAATCAAAAGCTTGCTATTCATCAATTTAGTAAAAGATTAGTTTAAGTGTCTCATATGATCAGTAACACGAGAAAAATTAACGAATGAAAAATCTGAATACTACATCAGCTTGCTGACCAGAATTAAGTTAGAGTTGGTCGATCTCAATGTTACGAATTCGTAAAGGAATCTATGTAGAGTATTATTTACAATCAAATAGTTACCTAGCTTGATAAATTAAACTTTTAGTATCATGCATGATATGTATGTCAGGAAAACGGCATGATAATTTGACCCGATGTTCTGCTGAATTGAAAAATGTATTCCAAAACCTGATTACGAAGCAGTTCATATTGATGATCTCCAATATGTATTCTAATACATGAAATATTAACTATTAATACATACAAAAACATTATGAGAAATCTTTTTTATGATAAAGAAATTTCCATCTTTTTAATTTTTTATGGTACAAAATGTACAGCTTCACTTAAGTGATCAGATTTGTTATAATTAAATTTTTATACTCACCATGTTAAATGCGATTATATTTGATGCTGTTCAATCGATACTATCTTTCGTTGCTTAATTAAAGAGAAATCAAAAAATCATTTGAATTTTGATTCACTCACTTGTAACCAAATATATTTTTAAACGAAGACTAGTCAGTTATATTAGCGTAAATGGACAATATAATTAATTGTTATAAGGCGAATGTTAACTAGATTTAGAACACATTTCGTAAGGCAGTAGATAAATGCGTGTACAATTAATGCTAGAATATCATATACCGATTATTTGATGACTAATTATTCGAATTTTCTTATCGTATAGTGTTTAATATTAAATAAATTTTACTATTATACACGCCAACAGTATACATCATATGACTGTAATGTTGTTTTGCATTTACAAATGCATAATTCCGCAATAGCATAAAATATCAAAGTTTACACATTTAATTGCAAATATCGTCTATGTGTTACTTTACTACTGAATAAAATCTTTGTTTTAAGTTGTACAAAGCATTGTTTAAGGTTTTATAGATAATTTGGGATTTCAGTAATGACAATTTCTACCAATATATTAAAATTACAATTTAATACCTTAATCTAATTTAATTCACATTTTTTCGTGTATATTTACAGAGATAGACAAATTATTAAAAACGATCGAAACAATGAAAATATCATCATACGCCAAACAATAAGTAGACTAAAAAACACGACGGATTACTCCTTGTGCCTTAGGGTAAATAATTATTTTTCGTTAAATCACTTATCATACATTATGATTACAAATAATATTTGTTAAAATGATAGTATACGTCAAACTAATTACGAAAACTCTCTTCTATAAATAATATTTACTATCAATCACTTAATAGATGTAACCAAAAAGACAATATCGTAAAAATACTGAACTAATTATAAAAACAAAAGCTTCTATTGTTGGTCAAATAAATATTACAAGTTTTAGAATATTTTTGATTAAATATTATTTAAATATTAATATTCTCAGCTATATATTTAGTAGAGATAATCTTAACTAAGAAAAAGTGAGAAAATTTGCAAGCAACAATGTGCCTTATCTTGTGAATTAATGTACGCTCATCATCAGAAAATGAAGTCAATACGATTTTCTAAATATGAATTTTATTATTTAATAAAAAGATTATATTCCAACGATCACGATTGTGTAGGTATACTAGAAATAGGATATAATTTTTAATTTGGAATGCATTGTAATATATAATTATAATTTTTGACTTTTAAATAACATAGTATCATATTATGTTTCGATAATAAATTTATAAATAAGTCGAAAAAATTAATTGACTTATAAATAGATGACAATTTTGCAACTACATTTAAACGAACTTGAAGGAAATAAAGAATTATTGTAACTAGATAAAAGAAGGAAGGAGAATTTTATTTGATATTTCGCTAACCTCTGAGCATCTTTAGTAATTTTCTTGAGATGCTAACAGAGGTGAGCGAAATATCAAATAAAATTTTATTCTTTCTTTGATCTAGCTATAATAACTCTTGGATAATAATAGATTATTATTAACTTTTTAAAATTGAGAAAGTAATAAAAAATAAATATGTTCGAATAATTAGAAATATACATACAATATCTGCTATTATTAAGTGATTATCATACCAATAATATATCATGCATATTCATTGATAAATAGCACGAAGCGCTAATGAAGGGTTTAATCAGAACTGGGAATGTTCCGTGTTTTAATAATAGCAAGCAATGTTGGTTCATATATACTGGTTTACCACATTTTTGGAAGTATTTTTTAGTTTTTATTTATAGATAGGTCAATTGCACGAACAGATAAGTGAGAAAGATAAGATCACCATTATTAGTGGAGACAAAGATTTCGTTGAAGTACTATATCAGTTGAATAACAGCCGAAGTATATTGCTTTTAAATCCTCACAAGGCAAACCGAGACGTTGCTAAAGTTCTAGACTTTATTCAAAATGACAGAAATGCAGCTAAACATATACCAGTTATAAATGAACGAATTAATCAACAGTATCGATCTTAAAATAATAATTATATAAAACTAATAACAAATCTAGTACTGATATGTTCTTAATTATATAAACTTTTCTTCATTTCTTGACTAAAAATCACTATTTAAGGCGTGGCATGGATTAATAAAAAGAAAATTCGTATTGATTGTCTGCGATTGGTTTATTTTTATAATAACGTGACTTAATCCGATGAAGGGATGCTAACCAGTTCACATAGCCATTTACTGCTTTAACTCAATTTATTTCATTATTGCTACTTTTGAGAAAAATGTAAAAAGTGTGATTGCTGACATTATTTATATCAAATAGTTGCAAGAGCAACGAAAGTACAAAAAGAAAAATTTATAGCAAAAGTTAAGAAAAACGCTTCGTAGTAAATATGAATTTATCGTCGGTATAAAATAAACTCCACTATTGATTGCAGATAGAGAGACTCTTAGACTGAATCATGCTATGACATATTGTTCAAATATGTCAGATGCAAAAACAATATATTTATAAATGTAAAATTAATTAACAAGTAATAAGAGTTAAGCAACATAAAAAATAAAAATCTATTATTGTAAAGTATGTATGTACTTATTAATAAAAATTAATTATTAGTAGAAATATTATTAGTTCTATTATATAGATCTTTTACGAAAGTAAATTAGTCAATTTACTCACGGCGTGTATGCAAGTAAATGAAAGTGACGGCACAACCTTAGGAGCTACAAATCTCGAGAGTTGAAGACAAACAACATTGGAAAGCTTCTTATCATTGACGCATAATAGTGTGTTCACTTCCTATCTCGATATGGCATTCGTATTTCAACGAATTATATTTCCGAAACCAAAATTAACATCCTCTTCAGTTGTTTATGACTACATATATAAAATGTCCATGCTATTATTTCCAAATACAAGGGACTCCTTAGTCGAAAGTAATTTCACCCTGATGCTACCATTTAACATTGATGAACTTTAAATAATGCTTACCAGCATGCAGAATAACAAAGCTATTGGGACTGATAAGCTAGCTGTGGAGCACCTAATTCTACAGCAGTTGCAATATTATCTCGTATTCATACGTGCACTAATTGTGTTCGCTCGATCTCATATTTGCCAAAGACTCAAGCGTTTTCGATTAATGAATCTAAACTCACTCTGAATAAATTTAAAATAAACCCTGATAATTATTTAACACCTATATTTTTTACAGACTCGGTGGCAGCATGCTTGTTATATATCCTAATTCATCAAGTTTCTATTCATGCAAATGTATATTTTGTGGCTTTCCTTGTGCATCCTTACTGCATGTTTTTTCTTTCCCACATTTGTCTCGATTATGACTAGCAATTATAATTGATGAACTACACAGATCATGATATTCCGGAACCTTACCTAAATTACTATTGAAGTATTAGCATGTATATGACTGATGTTAAATATGTTTAATGCCTGTTTACTGTCTGCAATATTAAGGTGTGTGTTTTCAATCCATACCCAAAGGTTAAGTGTAAAAATAAATTTATCTACATTATTGTAAAGTAAAACGTCTTTATTATAAATTAAAAACCATATTAATTATTAGTATAAATATTATTAAATAAATCTGTTATTGAAAAGTAAACATTTACATGTAATATTTCTAATTAAATTTAGTTATTATTAAGTAAATTCATGTCTATTTTTAGTAGAAATATTTTTATATCTATAGTATAGGTAAATTATTTCAAAGTAAATATTTACTTTATATTAAGTAAAAATCATTTTTATTACAAGAAGAAATATTATTAGAATTTTTTTAAGATCTATTTTTGAAAAGTAAATATTTACTTTATATTAAGTAAAAATCATGTTTATTTTTAGTAGAATCATTATTAGATCTATTATATAGAAATGTTTGCAAAACATAAATTTCCATTTTAATAAGTAAAAACCATGTTAATTGATAGTAGAAACATAAATTTCCATTTTAATAAGTAAAAATCATGTTAATTGATAGTAGAAATATAAGTAGATCTATTATATAAATCAAGTTCTGGAAAGTGAACATTTACTAATTATTAAATAAAAATCATTGTTAAGTAAAATTATTGTAATTTCAAAGTTACTGAAAAGTAAAAAATTTATTTTATTTAAGTAAAAATTGCTAATTTTGTGTAGAAATATTCTTAGATCTATTATATAGATATTTGATTGTAAAGTAAGCATTAACTTATTATAAAGAGAAAATCGTGTTTATTTTAATAGAAATATTATGAAATAATATGAAAATTTATGTTACATATATTATATCGATCTATACATGTGGAGTAAATATTTACCTGATGGTAACTAAACATCATGTAAGGAGCATATACAAAAATAAATATCTAATAAAAGTCTAATAATATTTTTACTTTTAATTAACGTGATTTTCTCTTTATAATAGGTATATTTTCACTTTTCAACAATATATTTATTTAATTGTTCTAATAATATTTATAGCAGAAAAATCGAGAAGAGTCCAATATTTATTTTGTTATCAAATATTTAACCACTACTATGGTCATCATCAGGAAAACGTCCTTATACACGTTACAACAAACATAAACAACACAAACAGATCTGGAAGAAACATACCGGAAAGCTAGTCTGGAACAATAAATTTACCAACTGCAATCAAGTGATTACGAACATCATGTTTATTAACCTCGAAGTCGTTGTCGGGATCTAGGTATCTTAATATGATAGCCGATTGTATTTGCCTTATAGACTTATTCACTTTCGTGGGCTATAATTTCTGCACAGGCAAAATATACGTCGTAACCGTTGTCGGCAAAGTGCGATTCAAAACTGAAAAGCTGATTTGTCAAAAACTTGGTGACGCTTGTAATCGAACAGTCAGCTTTTTGACTGTTTGTTCTACATAGAGCCGCGCAAACATTACAACGTACACGTGTCATATATAAATCCTTCTTGGACAAATTGCTCAAGGAGGGTTTAAAATTATCAATGAAATGAAACAAACGGAGCAGTATTGAATAAAACAAGTCACGAGTGATAAAACGCTAAACAAACATCATGAATATCATGAACCATAATAATTGGGATTTTTGTGTGTCTGATATACGCAAAATTCTTTCATGTCGGAATTAGGATATATCCTGCAGAAAATGTTTAGTGTAATCACCTGAAGAAGAAAATTTCTGCATCGCTTTTGCAATAAGAAATTTTTGTTTATGGATTAAAAGCAGCTACATAATTCTATCTTCATGACTTTCAATTCCATACGCCACTAAAAGAGCCATTGCCACAGCCGTTTTGAAGAAGAGTTGCTAGTCAATTTTCTGATAAGCCCGGGGCTGCGAGCTGGCAGCATTGAGCCAAACGAAAATGGTTGTGGCAATGGTGATGTTAGTAATCATGCTATATGGAATTGGAAGTCAGTAAGGAAGGAGTCAGTAGCTGGTTTTTAATGCTCAAGTCACCTATTGTGACCCAGCAACTGTTTAATAAATAAGAATTCATCACATGATCGCCAGTTCCGATTTCAATCGATATTCATTATATCACACTAAATATATAATGTATATCACATTTATTGCATCTGATGGTCCACAAAATACTTTATTTCTTAAAAAATAGAATTAAAGGTGGAATGTTTTTATTTGCTAATGTGAAAATCGAGAACATTTTAGCAACAATTCACATATAACGAATTCCAGACTTTAATTATAACAGGTTGACATTTTATTTATATGTATATTACGACACAAATAAAACTGTAAAAAACGATTGTGACTTAAAGGTAGTCGTAATCTGTTGAACGAATTCTTATAGGAGGGAGTTGTTATTCTAGCAAAAGCAACGCATCTATGCTAAATGACCAACGTATTTTTAGCTGCGTTATTACTGACGTCCTTCTGTTGTTTCAATATGGATTGTAGCTTTTTACGTTATTTACCGACTGATTCGATGGCCTTCGTAGAAGGGATGAGCTGCTAGCTGTTGTGTACTGTTGTTGTGTTGATTCAACTGCAGGGGGTATCAGCTCATTCTCTAGAAATGGAAACTGAGAGAGCTCTTCTTTAGTAAAATTGAAAATTTCAGGCAATGGACGTCCATTGGGGGTACGAAACGATCGATCGCGAAGTTCATCAAAGAACGGATGAGCCAATGCTATTAACGGATTTATACGCTGCTTTGGATTATAGACAAGCATCAGGCCAGCAAGTTCGACCCCTAGAGCTGGTGTTTGCTTTGGCAAAACATGTGACCAAGGATGGGCTTTAAGTTGAGGAAACCATGTATCTTGGTAGTCCGGATTAATATGCATGATTTCATCTTTCGTTGGAGTACCGAGAATTTTAATTATTTCTACAAATTGATTTACAGTGCTATCACCCGGGAAAATAGGCCTTCCTAGGAATAGTTCGACAAATACACATCCAGCAGACCAGGTGTCGATATCACAGCCGTAAAATGTCGATCCCAAAATTAGTTCGGGTGCACGATAATATCGAGAACATATGTATTCCACATTTTGAACTCCGCTTACCAGCTTTTTTGAACTTCCAAAATCGCAAAGCTTCAAAACGGATGATTCTGGGTCAATTAATAAATTTAGAGGCTTCACGTCTCTGTGTGCAATATCATGTGTTCTTAGGTAAGAAAGCGCCCTGAGAAGCTGGTAAGTATAAAGTTTGGTGTAAATGAAAGGTATGACCTGCTTCTTCTTTGAATAATGTTGAATTATGTTGTGGGCAGTTTCCGGTATATATTCAAGCACTAAGTTAAGATAAACTTCGTCTTTACGCTTGTCACCGCTGGAGTAGAAATAATACAGCAGTGAAACAATATTAGGATGCCTGAATTTTCTCATAATGTCCATTTCTCTATTATTGTATCTTTTGTCTTGCAAAACCTTCTTTATAGCAATCAGCATGCCACTAGGAAGAAGTCTAGCTTGGAAAACTACGCCAAAGCTGCCATTACCAATGACTTTGACATCCGAATAGGAAATAAATTCAGATGTCTCCTCAGTATCAGCTGCTTGCACAGGTGTGGCTTGAACAGTTATAATTCTAGTTGTTTGACGAATTGGAAACATTGGTAGTGGAAAGACGACAGGACACCACTAACATACCATATACTGATGCTCCAGAAAATGTTGTTTTATATTTAATGGCAATGTGTTAGCGTATGAATAACCCGGTAGAAATTCTATCTTTGTTCTTGCAATTGATGTCAATATATAAGAATATAGTTTTTAAATCAGTGGGTATTATTTCATTCTACTAATGAGTGTTGCATGGTTCTCCATTACTTCGGTGCTAAAGTGGTCGTGTAGAAGTGACATGATGCCTGAAAGTCGTTAATCAAAGTCCAGTCTAGCAAGCAACAACGTTTTCTTCTCTTATACATGCATCACCAACAAATTTCCCAACACGCATTTTCTCTTATACAACATCATCACTAACGAAAATACACATATATATGAAGTGGCCATGACGCTTACAAATTGAACAGAAGCAAGTAGCGAGAAAAATGTGCAACAGCAGAAACATACAGTCGGAATCTTCAAAAGCTTCCATTTTTAGCGCAAATTTTAATGGAGAGAATAGTGTAAGTTTTGCCTCTTCGACGATTTCTACGGCAACTAAGGTCAGTAATGTTTTGTGGTTATCTAGTGATGGGGAGGTACTTTCCCCATCCTGAACTTAAAAAACTTCCTCATTATTAAGCCGGTAAAAGCACTACCTAAGGAGAATTTATACAATGTTTTCATTCACGATTCTGTCAAAACATATAAGAATCGTGTTCTATTTCACAAGATAAAACTATTCCCTGGGTAAATTAAGATCTCCTTCATATCTGCTGATTTATTATCTACTTATTCCGAATATTTTAGTAAAAATCTCAAAGAACAAGGAGAGATTATGATCAAGCCAATAATGGCTTCCTTGAAAATAAACAAACTTCCCTGTTCACTTGACGACACTGATAAAAAAGCCCTTATGGACCAATTCTAGCTCACCGACTTTCGACAGATTTTTGGTAGGGATGGCAACCCTATCCATATGGGTTTCTGCTTCTCCATTGTTGACAAGGCGGAGGTTCTCTCCAAATCTTTATCAAACCCATTCAAAGGCTTCAACCTTCACTTCTCAATCGCGGACATGGATGTTTTCACATATCTTCATTGCAGTCTGTGCCATAAATGGGAGCACTGGGCCTCCAGCTTCAGCGGGACGCCCACATGTTGGGTGTGTGGTTCCCCCACATGTACTTCTCTCTTGTCCAACGAATCCTGCAAAGCCCACATCATGTACAACTGTGGGGGAAGCCATCCGGCTTGGAGGAGAAGTTACCTGTTTTAAGTCCTACAAAGGTCAATTCATACGGCCGGCCCAGTCGTCCTCCACCTTTTCAGCTAACGCTGCTCCACCATGAATGAGCGACTCTGAAATTTTAAGAATGGTGGTTGTGAAGATTGAGGCCTCACACAAAAGGCTTGAAAACTTTATTCTAATGACCATTGGGGCCGTCAATACCAATTCGACTGTGCCAGCTTCATTGATTATTCTTGTTTCAAAAAAGGGGTAGGTGCTCGGCCCATTCGGTTCCCCAATTTAGATCATGAAGCTTTTGAAGTGCAAACGAGGAAATGAAGACATTGCCCGGCGGCAAGTACTGACATTGGATGGAGTTAGTGGTGATGGACAACCCTCCTGCACCTAGTTCCGTCTAGATTGACAATCCCCCATCCAACTAATCCATCACAATGCAGAGTACTCGTGAGCCTTTTTCACTTAATATCCATCAGTGGAATTCGGGAGGTGCTTCTGCCCTTAGATTTCTCTCCGGTACAGATGCAGATGTTATAGTCCTTCAGGAGACGCGGTCTATCCGTCTCCCTCAGGACATTACTCGATTTATCCTAAAGCATATCTGTTCCCACTATACTCCGTACATAACCCGCCTCACTCCTCTTCATCTCAAGGACTCTTGACGTTAGTTAAATGCTCCTTAAGATCCTCCCTCTTTTTAAATTATTCTTGTCCTGCCCTTTCTTGCTTAGTAGTTTCACTCTGTAAGAACGGTAAACGCCTGAGTCTTGCCAATGTCTACATTCGTCTAGGTGATTTTCACAAGAACCGTGACCTCCCGGATAGGATTATTGACAGCGGGTTATGACATGGTACTAGGTGACTTCAACGACATAACTGGTCGTTGGAATAATTCAGCCCTCCGCATAGCCAGGAACGGTTATCTTATGCATAAACCTCCGTCCCCCACCTTTCATTGCACATCAACGATATTCACTCCTCGACTTATTACTGCTCCATGAGAGGTGGTTGTTAAAACACTTCTGTACGGAGTAGTCGCGACAACATCTGTCCACCTCTCATGACCTTAATCGCTGGCGGATTGAAGAGGATACGCTGCTTCGAAGGAGATTCCACTTGGACCCGATCAGAGTGGCATTCTTTCAGGTTGCTATCCAACGTTTTCCCCAAATTGGTAATGAGAGTTTAACCGAATTTAATTCCTACCTCTCTTCGCAAGCTACCGCGTTGCTTTCGACAACCTATAAAGGTCGCATTTTCAGTCCCACTCCGACAAAACTCAAGACCTTAGCATATTTGCTTCGTCTCCCAACCTTTCTGCTTCTGCTAGTCAAGTTCTCTCGAATGAATATTGGAGCACTAGGTATAGGTTCCAACTGGGTAAGGATAGGGCTAGCATTACTTCTCTTAATCCATTCCCAGTCTTCCTTCTGGAAGATATAACGAGGGAGAAGTTTGTCTGTTGGAAGGACAGGGCATTGGATTGGATTGGTAGTATAGGTCTTGATAAAGTTTTGGAAGAGTCACTATCCTTACATAATTATGGAGCCACTCAATCACCGCAATCAATTCTGCCTTGGGGAGACTTTAGGAGTAGAGACTTATCTGTCACAGATATTCTCAACGCCTAAGGGCATCTTGGGCACTTCCAAATCCGTCGCTCCACTCTCTTCTCGTGTCTGTCAGCTTTCGACAGCCGAGCAAAGAAGGGAGGGGGCGTCACAATGCTATTAGCCACCTCGTCTAATGTGGGCAGAATCAACATTAGCAGGAGAGTTTTTATACCTAAAAAGTATCCGGTCTCTTGTCCTACAGACCTGCGGTCCATTTTGATTCAAAATTCCCTCGTCTCGATCTACGAAAAAGTGCGGGCGCGTAGAATCCGTGATCATCTGAGTAGGCGAAATTTAATCCCACCTGGTTCCCATGGGTTCGTCAAAGGTTGCTCAGTCCACTCAGTAGTTAGTGAAGTGCATCGGTATTGTCAGGAGAATAGTCATCAACTCGATGTGGCTGTTTTCCTTGATTTTTCCGCTGCATTTGACTGCACCTCCATTCCCTTTGGGTTCTCTTCTCTCAGGTCACTCGGGCTGCCCTCGAGAATTGTTAACAGGGTGGAGATACTGCTGTACACCAAGCGATTCTTTTGTGAAGATAACTCTGATGCGCGTCAGTTTTACCCTATTACAGGTGTGCCTCAAGGCTCCCCTCTCTCCTCTGCTATATCTTGCTGCCTTCATTAAACTCTTTAAAATATTTAAACTCGAACAACGTCTAGTGGTATATGCTGATGATACCACATCCCTGTTTTCTAAACTCAGGAGCAAAAACGTAATCTCGAACATCAGCCGTTTCTTTTTAAGATTATAAGATCTGTTACCCAAGTCCAATCTTATTTTAAACTCCGCTAAATCGCAGGTGGTCGTCTTTCATGGCGCCCCTGCTACTAAGCAAAAATAAAGAGATTGGCACTCTCTGCTCTATCCTCCATATTTGCCTCCGAACCACTCCCTACCTTCACAAGTCGAGTAAAATACCTGGGGTTCACCGTTACGATGAAGTGGTAGGCGAAAGCTGACCTGAATAGACTCAATCGTATCCTTAAAAAAGCTAGGTGGGCCCTGAAACAGGCTTCAGCACTTGTCGTTGAAAGGGGAAATTCAGGTACGCCTTTGGGGCACCTGGGCTATCTCGGGATTAGTGTTCTTTTCAACAGAACGTCCCCCAGAGCAAAGGTTAGGTTTTCTTAAGCTCCTCGTCTCTCGTTTACCCAGCATAGTCCGCGCCGATGAATGCTTCGGGGTGGGTGAAGAACCCCGGGTGGTTCAGTCGGAAGGCGACGTGTTGGATCGGTTGCGGGATCATATCCTCCTGGATTTGATGCCATAAAGTAAGGGAAAGCCCATGAAAAGAATTGAAGATAGAAGTGCGGTTTTGGCTTAACTGACTGTCTCTTTAACTTAAATGACATTTATGTCTTTAATGTTTTTGTGATATAACAAAATCTTTATTATTAGAAACAAGTAGCATGGAAAGAAAAATTATTAGGAAATCTGACATAAGCGAACAAACGAACAAGGTTTATCACCAAGATATTTTGCATTACCGAAGAAGAGAAGTTAACTATTCAATAACAGTATCGAGGAAGAAATGAATACCACCGCAAGTGCCAGCCATTACTAGGGATTTCCTTCAAATCGCCACATCATCCCTAATGACATTTTATCTGTTCAATGTACGACGTCACAAGCACCTCTTAGCGTAGTCGGAATCAAAACTTGGCAGTTGTCTGCACTTACGATGGGATTACATAGCAGTGCTACAACGACGATTGCCACGCCGCTGATCACCAATCTGTCGGAGGCGAGCCGCTAGCAATGTTTTCGTCCTAATGCACATCCATTCATTCACAATGTGATTTTTTAAAGATTTTAAGAAATTTTGCCATATCTCACCGATCAGATGCTGCAATTAGTTCCCGGTGATAGGGATACTGTGTACATGGTGCTTTCTATTGCTGCAGTGCCTCCTGCAGGCAGTAATTGAAAGCACAACAAATTACACTCGAGATAGCAACAGGAACATCGAAGATTTTCAGTTAATAATCATATGAATCCATCAAGTACATTACTGATCATCACAATCACCTTTTTTCCAACTTGTGCTTCCATTAGAAATGACGAATTAAGCATGTCACCAACTGAAAGAGCGAATACTTGTCGACCTAATTCAGTGAGCTCGACACCGACAGCCACGAATAGCAATTGGTAATCAAAAAGCAATTTAAGTCAACACTGACACTATTATCTTTGCATTAAACAATAGATACATCAACAGCAAAGCTTTACGAGTTTTTCCAGCGTACTAGCCGAAATAAGTAGTGACAAGACTTAAACTAATCGGTATTTCCGGGAATTGCAATGATTCGATGATTCAACGGTCTACACACATATAATAATTAAACGTTTGCAATACTACCCAGGTCAAGCAGCCATAACGAACCTATCAAAGCTGCTACTATGAATAGATGTAATTACAATAATAAACCCTAAAGTAAGAGAAGTCATACTAGATCCGCAAATATATCACCAAATTCAGTAATTGAGGATATCAGCAACATGATTCCTACTTCCACCGATACAACCATGAACATATCTTCAAATCGATTCATTTATATTATCGAATATATGGAGAAAGATCCGATAAGCACAGAAAAGTACATTCAAACGTCACGGTTGCATAATTTAAATTCACTTCCGATACCCACAAAATGATTCAACGCATTAATACCAATTAGATAAGCTAATCAAAAATATATATATCGAGCCAGTCGATTCATTCAGAGTGCAAACATTATCAAACAGAATTAAAGCAAATTTGACAACGACAAGCAAACGTATTCAAAGGTTCGCATTACTTTGTTGAAATATGTGTGCTCTGTTAGTAATCAAATAATGTCCTGATGTACGGATTGATTTGTGTTTCTGAAGTACAAAAAACTGCTGTTCGAATAGCTAACGTCGTATGACATAAGCTCATCACGAGTTCCATTGAAAATGCTTAGTGAATAAAAATTCTGAACTTATTAATACTGCTAGGATTAAGCCAGCTGGAATTTAAGAAATATTTAGCGGAATGAGGTCATATACGTATTTACCATCACTTTAAATTAATATGTGAGATAAATTCTTGTAAAATTTCAGGCGTAGTTGTACAAATTATTTGTTTTCTCAGCCAATAATGGATTTAATATATTAGATGAGAAAGAATTCGCGTTCATTGGCTATAATTACCTAATTCCACGAAAATCATGTATTTTTAGCAGTTTTAATTTCTGCTGAATTAAAACAAAGATCTGCTAATTTACCAAAATTTATTATATCTTCTTGATCGATTGTCAGCAAAATTTTGTTCGAAAAACCGAGTCCTCTTGAAGTACCTTGAACACTTTGCTTCCATCACACAACATACTATAAGCTAATACCGGTTGTATTAGTGTTTACAACTAATACAACTTTTACGTACTGGTATACTCTATTTGTCAATAAACTATATAAACTTTAATATCGTGCCTATGTGGTGTAAAATAGCAGACTATAGACTACATTTGATGAAAATTGAGATGTTTTGATTTAAAATTAAATTTTGCGAATAAAATACAATTTAATTGGAATGTGTAGTTTGATGATACAAACAACGACATATGTTTTAAATATTTTTAAAATATGTCCTTTTGTGATTATTGAAATCGATTGTATGCACTTAGGTTGTAAACAACTTTGGAGAAAACGCAATTTAAATTGCAGTAGGACAAGTGCTTTAATGTTCAATGAGAAGGAAGATAATTGATAATTAAGCAATTTGACTTCCCGCTTTGAAATAGACGAAATTAAACTAATATTATTTCAATTAGATTACGCGAATACTTGTACCCACACTCTCCAAAAAAACAACTATAGTTTTATAACTCCGATATCTCTGAATATACACATTCACTGTTTTTGCGTAGTAAAATGATTGTCTCGGAAATAGCTTGAATTAGACATTTGTTAAGTTCAAATAGTTTTCCATTTCGGGTGATTAAAAAAGTTTAGTACAAAAGTATCAAAAATGATAAAAATTGTGTTTTTGGCGCAGAAAGAGAAAATGAATATATTGTAATTAAAGAACATGAACTTGCTCCGGATTTGTTCTTACAATATTCCTTAAAAATAAGTTTTTATGAAAACGTTTCAATGGTTGTTTACGTGTTTGGTTTAAATAATTGCCGATATTGCTGTTGATCGACTTTAGTCCTAATATAATCATCCATTTTATTAGTTATTCAATGTGTCATGATGAGAACTCTAAATTGACAAATTGAATAAATTTTATTTATAAGCAGGTGGTTTATAAATTTCAAATTTACCTTCAATTTGAAAACCTTCCTCTATTTGAAATTAATTACTATTTTCAAACTACGCATATGTAGTCTGCTTCCTAATTTAAAGTTATTTAACTGTACAGTCATTGCTACAATTGAAATTTGTGACCTAATACCTACGTTTTGACCTTTAAATGTGTTTGACGATTATTTGACATGTCTGTTCTCAGTAGTACGCTGCATTTCAGTATTTGCGGTATTCATAGGCTACTGATATAATACGTACGGTTCGGTTCTTTTAATATTGGCTGACGATAACTCTACTCGTCTAATTTTATGACATTTAAATCGAATAACTTACTTCCCATCTTACATTTTGCAAATTTAATTGAAATCATCTCGGATTTCAAAAAATTGGTAAGGGAATGATTTACCTTTAATTTGAAAACAAGCCTATTTTTTAAAGTGTTGTGACCTTTCAAGCCTACTTATTTTTTCCAACCAGATTGGGAAATTAGTTTTCCACGAATCAATATTAAAATTATTTAAATTTTGATAATAAACGGATGTTTTTAAAATATCATTTGATGTTCTACCAACGACGACATCTAAAAATGTTAATCTAATTCTAATTATATTTCCACTGAATATTTTCATCAAAACAATTTATTGCTCTCAATATTTTCTGTACATCAATTGTGTTATCACAAATAGCAAACGTATCATCGATATATCTAATCAACATAACAATTCCATCCATCTTAGTGATATTATTTAATTCCCAATTTCTCATATCTAATTCACTAAGAAGGCGTGCTAGAGGATTTCCCATTGCAATACCATCGTTTTGTTCATAAAACAAGCAATTCGATCCACTCTCCAAAACAAAGTTTAAAGGAGTCGTGCGAATTTTCCTCTAATAGTTTTACAGATAGCTCAATAGCTTTATTTGTGGGCACGTTTGCTATTTGTGATAATACAATTGATGTTCAGGACATATTAAGAGCAATAAATTGTTTTAATGAAAATATTTAGTGGAAATAGAATTAGAATTAGATTTTAGATTATCATTTTTAGATGTCCTCGTTAGTAGAACATCAAATGATATTTTAAAAACATCCGTTTATTATAAAAATTTGAATAATTTAAATCTTGTTTCATGGAATACCAATGTCCCAACATCTTGGAAAATATATGCTGTCAATTCTTTGTTTTTACGAAGTAAGATGATTGTTTCCGATATAAATGAGCTTGAAACAAATAATAAGATAATTAGAATTCTATTAGATAAAAAACGGTTTTCCATCACGGGCAATAAAAAGGCTTTCTGCAAAAGTACCAAAACCAGCCGAGAACGACAAAAGAAATGCCTAGGACTATGATTTACAAATAATTTTTGGAATATTAATTTCAAAAGATTTGTTTCAAACAATAAAACATTAAATACTTCAAATATTGTTTTGTATAATAGTAAAATACCGAAGTTACACAACATTTTGAAAAAGAAATTCAAACATGATAATGATGGAGTTGTTTATAAAATTTCTTGTTTAGAATGCAATAAAATATATGTGGGTCAAACAGACCAACCATTAGAGACTAGATTAAAACCACGCAAATACACACTCAAAAAGGGCGTAAGTAGCGCTATTGTAGACCATAGTTTAAGTTTAGATCACAATATTGACTATAATAATACTGTTGTTTTAGCAAAAGAAATCAATTGTTTAAATATAAAAATTCTTGAGGCTTATTACATTCATAGAAACTTCGATATTATTATGTCGAATAATAAACTTGATGTAACTTTAAATATTTTGTAAATATGTTGTAAACGATTCTTTTGTTTAAATTATTTTTTTCTATTTTGTTTTTATACTTTATTTATTTTTTCTAGTAATTTTAATTATTATTATTATTTATATCTTTTCTAATTTGTTAGAACTATTTATTTTGAATGAAAATATTATGGTAATTATTTTTGTTTTGTTTCTAAACTATTTTGAATCATCATTTTTCATTGCGTTTTGTGTACCTTCAAACGTTGCCGAAAGCGAGTCAAAAATTCAAACAACAGTGAAAGCATCCGGTTGTCGCTAATAACAGCAGCACCTGCCCAAAGAAAATTAAGGCGATAGTTTTGAACTTTTTGTATAAGCATGTACATTTTAAAACATTGTAATTTTATGAAGATGTTAACAGTATAGTGAGCGAAATATCAAAAAATTTCTATTTTCTTTGATCCAGCTCCAATAATTTTTGTCAATAATGGATCATATTATCAACTATTTAAAATTAAATTAAATATTATTAGATCTAATATATGGATCTATTATTGTAAAGTAAACGTTTACTAATTATCAAGTAAAAATCATGAAAATTGTTAGCAGAAATATTATTACATCTAATAAATGGATATTTTATTTTAAAGTGAAAATTTACTTATTATTATAGATCTATTAGATGTATTATGTAGATCTTTATAATGCCTTGTGTTATATCATTGTATAATACTTTGTGTTATTCTTTCGTGAAATACCTTGTTTGACCGTTAATTTACAATGACTGTTTAGTAAAGGTGTGACATAATATTTATTATTTTTGATTGTAAAACATCACTTGGAAGATGAAATAGAGACTGGCAATTTATCTTTGTCGAGTGCAACTGCTTCATCATCGTGATCAGAAATAGATTATAATTTGTACGGTTAAATTTTCTAGTTTCATTGACACTAGAAAAAACTGTGCTGCATTTGGTTTTCTTTATTTCAAAGAAGAAAAATAAATCAATTACGAAATTGATAAAATAGAGTAACCATTTAGGAAAATTATCATTTTTACTAAATTAATAAAAATGAAAAACAGAACAATCGTTTGATACTTTTAGCTGGATCCAGTCGATTTGCTCGATTCCTTTCGATCGTAAGAAATTCTTTCAAGTACGTTTATATTGAAGCCTTTTTCAAATACATTAGTAGTATCTGTATAGTCCCCTTCAATAGTTTGAAAATTATCAGGCGAAAGCGTTTCTACGGGCCCATGAAATGTGATTGGAAATTGTAACGATTTATCGTTATTGATGCCTTTCTTTAAACAAATAGACCAAAATTTCACAACTTAAAAGCATTATTTTCAAAATTCAATTAAAAGACTTTAACAAATAAAAAGCAATTCATTTAAAATTAATAAATCGGGCCACAAAAATCGTTTCACTAGGCACTCGTGTATCCACAATGAAACTATGAATAGTTTAAAAGCACAATTAAAAGCTACATTTTGGGAGGTTACGAAAACCGAAAATATATCTACGATAACATAGTCATCGTATTTTCGATATTTACTTGACAACAAAATGTTTCACTATATAAATAATTTCAGAAATTCGCTGTTTTCCGACATGATGAAAAATAAATATGTGCTAAATATCCGCTTATCTCTCAGCTTCATGTAGTTAAAATGCAAAATTTAACCAGATCAAATGCTGAGATAGTTATTATATATATTGCCAAAGCTTTCGCCGCGTTATGGCTTCATGAGTGGCTCATCTGAAAACATGGAACATATTAACATCGTCACAAAAACATTAATAATCAATTAATAAATAATAGCATAATTAATATTTGATTCATTGCATCGAATCAAGCCAACCTAACGGCTCGTCCTTATTGTTGAGGCTCTTGTCGCTATCTGCACCCGATATTAAGATATGTAGACAATGAGGACGATGATATGTGGACAACGATATGTAGACAATATCGAGTGCTACCTGCACCCAATATCAAGATATGTACCCGATATGTAGACAATGAGGCAGCAGTTCATTCTTGAGAAGCTATTCTACAGAATTTCGATCCACAACAGTTTGGACTTAGCCTCCGTATCGACGATATCACGTACTTAGCAAGGGCAATACTTATGTGTGGCATTGTTTAGTGTGATAATCGATTATATCAACAAATAATGGGTAATTGTCTCGCCCCAATCCTGGCGATCGTGTATTTGGATAGACTTGATAATACTTTTATCTATAACAATGAATTCCTCGCACGAAATGTCACACATTACTTTCGGTACATTGACGACGTGCTTATTGTGCATAAGGCGAGTCTATGCCGCCAAACGTTAATTGATAGTTTCAACACAATGGACAGCAACCGTCGTTTGACAGCCGAATTAACGACTACCAGTGCAGATAGACACGTGCCATTCTTAAACGTCTCGTTTGAACAGAACAACGTAAAGGAATACGAGTGGTATCAGAAGCCCACAAAGCTTAATCTTACGCTACACAAAACTATCATCCCACCCATACAGTGTGAAGAGGGATCTCTACCTTAACATGCTACAAACAGCGCGCATGTGCACTAGCAGTAATGAAGTAGCTGAAGATAAGTGCAGGAAGATCGACTTGATGTTTAAGGAAAGAGGCTACACGGACAGTGATCTTATAAATATCAAAAATAAAAGCCTTAACGGAATACAGATATTATTGCGAAGCTAAGCTGTCTTTAAGATCCCTTTTATAAGCGATGCTTTCACAAGCAAGGTGAATCGATTAGCGATACGATACAATCTTGATGTCCGCATAGTTCATGGGAATTATAGGAACTTAGGAAATAGACTAATTCGCAGTCGCTTTAACGAAGAGCCACCACCCTGCACGAGTGCCTGTCCGATTTTTGACCACAAAAGCAGACAGCATAATGTTTCATTGTGCTACCAACGTAATGTAGTTTATGAAATTTTTTGTGATAAGTGCGCTGCTGTAGGTAAGAAGGTTAGCTACAGGGAAACACAACGTCCGGTTTCTGAACAACTCAAGGAACATTTAAGAGCAGCACGAAACTCTTCAGCGCCTTCTTACGCCAGCAATACATGGGCCGTTTATTATCAACATCAACATGCAAATGGGCAACCAAAGTTCAGCGCAAAAATACTCTACCGAGCAGATAACGGTGTGTCGCGAAAACTAATGGAGGCAATATTAATATAGGGTGCAGATAGCGACAAGAGCCTCAACAATAAAGGCGAGGCGGTGGGCTGGCTTGATTCGATGCAATGATAAATATTAATTATGCTATTAATTATTTATTGATTGATTGTTAATGTTTTTGTGACGATGTTTGTGCTCCATTTTTTCAGATGAGCCGCTAACGAAGGCGAAACGCGGCGAGAGCTTTGGCAATATATGTAATAACTAACTCAGCCTTTGATCTGATTAACTTTTGCATTTTAATAAATATGTGTATTTGTTGAATCAACATGTAAAGAGCAGGCTAAAGATTTATTGACACAGTCAAGCGCACTTTGAATTAGATCATTCAGTACCATAGTTCGATTTATTTCGATCGTGATGAGAGTTCGTATTTCGATCGCAAGTTGAGTTTATATTCACAGGTGAGTTCTTATTCGAAAAATTAATGTATGCAGCAAGAACAGTTGAAAAGGTATCAAAGTCTTCATAAACAATAAACAGATTTGAAGGTTCATATGTGAAAATATCTAATAAGTCCCTACATCGTTAAATATATTTTCATGATTTCACGCGTAATTAGTTTTAGATCTAGTGGGGAACGCAAATGATCAAATGAACCTAATATGATCCTTGGATAGTAATAATTAAACGAAGTTTATGATAAACAGATGAACGATAAAATATATTTTTACGCTCATATAAATATATAAATATATTTTTATAAAATATATGTTTACGATAAACAGATGAACGATATGATAAACAGATGAACGATATGAAAGGTTCATGAATCTATAGCAGAAAACATATTGTCAGCATAACTTAGTGTTACTAGTTGTCCTCATTAAAGATAATCTCAGAATATAATAAGTTTGTACATATATTTTAATATGGAAATAAACCTGAAGTGCTGCATTGTACAGGGTAGGAGATAATTTTTTCAGGGCATCAAGCGCCTGATCTTGCATCTGTAACGCCTTCGATATAATTATTATTTCCTTGTTAATTTAAGACGATTTAAGCCGCTCCCATTGTCGTATTATATCAAAACGTCTATCTTGCTCGGATTCAGTGAGTTCGGCTAATTTCGATCGTGTTCGTTTGCTTAGCAAGTATTGCACAAAATAATTAATTGAGCAATATAAAATATTTTAAATATTTGTGAAGCATATTAGAAATGTATTCAATTGAATTGACTACGCCAAAAGTAAACATTTGGTATCTTTTAAAATTAAATATTAAAATTTGTCAGTTAAAAGTTCAATGCAAATTGTAAAAAATAATAATGTTTAAAAGATTTTAACACGTAACCATAATAAATATCAGTCTTTTAATTACTAAATTATAGTACAGGCTCATTAAAATAAGGCGCACATTTCAGTCAAGTGTTATGATTTATACATTAACAATAATTTAAGATTTTGATATTTAGACTTTAACCTACAGTATAGTAGTATAAATAGAGAAAGTCCAATTTTCTGTGACGCTCTATACAATTAATATTCTTAATTTTAACAACTCTACGGTAAAATAAATACAAATTTAATATAACAACTATAATAAGACGAATATTCAATATTGTTGTAAACAAATTCCTAGTTATGTTTATAACTAATATTAAGCTATACAACCGTATCTTGTAAGAAACCACTTGATATCATGATGATCAGGATATTAAGTGGTTAGTTAAAATAATCTATGCCTACGCTACTACGTCAGCGAATTCTCGTAGATACCTTTTAAATATATCACAAGGCAGCCGAAACGATTGATGTTAGTTCATGCTACTGAACTAACATAATTTGGAGTTCGAACTAACATTCGAACTCCAAATTATGACAACATTCACGATTATAAAACTTAAGCTTATTAGATCCCGGAGCGTAGTGCTACACATTCTACTGACAAATTATAAAACTCTATCCTCTAAAGGGATTCTGTGAGAACGCAAGCAGCGACAGCAATTAAAGTTCCTGCCGCATAAAATTAGGATGATCCGGAAAGCACGTTCTTAGTTTAAAGAGGCTATGTCCATGCTACTACGTCAGCGAATTCTCGTAGATACCTTTTAAATATATCACAAGGCAACCGAAACGATTGATGTTAGTTCATGCTACTGATGAGTGCTGCCGGCTATCTTATACTCGTCTAGAAGTGAAAAAGAAATTTGATCGGCTAGTAATCGAACTCCAAATGATGACAACATTCACGATTATAAAACTTAAGCTTATTAGATCCCGGAGCGTAGTGCTACACATTCTACTGACAAATTATAAAACTCTATCCTCTAAAGGGATTCTGTGAGAATGCAAGCAGCGACAGCAATTAAAGTTCCTGCCGCATAAAATTAGGATGATCCGGAAAGCACGTGGTTAGTTTAAAGAGGCTATACCCATGCTACTACGTTAGCAAATTCTCGGAGATGCCTTTTAAATATATCACAAGGCAGCCAGCCCGAAATGATTGATGGTAGTTCATCCTACTGATGAATGATTCCGGCTACCTAATACTCGTCTAGGAGTGATAGTGAAGTCTGCTCTGCATGTAATCAAACACCGGTTTGTGGCAACATTCTTGATTATAAAACTGTAGCTTGTAAGCTCCTGGAGCACAGTGTGAACAATTCTACTCTTAAATTATAAAAATGTATCCTCAAAAAATCCTGTGGGAAAACAAGGTACGACAGCAATAATATTTCCAGCCGAATAAATCAGGATGATCTAAAAAGCACGCGGTTTGTTTAAAGAGGATATGCCTATGCTATCACGTTAGAAAATTCTCTGAGATGCATTTTAAATATATCACAACGCATGAAACGACTGATAATAATTAATCCTAATGATGAACGCTGTCGGTTTCAACAGCTTGTTCAGATGTGTAAAGGAATCTGATCTGCATGTAATTAATCGAACTACGGTTTTTGGTAACTTTCACGATTATAAAATTGGAGCTTATTGGCTCTCAGAGCATAGTTTTAGACATTATGCGATCAAATTATAAAACTATATCTTATGAATCCTGTGAGTAAACAAGCTAATAAAACAATAAAATCTCCTGCTGAAGAAAATTAGGAGGATCCGGATCGCGCGTGGTAAGTTTTAAGAGGCTATGTCCAAGCTAGAATGTGAACAAATTCTCGAAGATGCCTTTTAAATATATCACAGGGCTACCAAAACGACTGATTGTAGCTCACCCTACTGATGAGTGCTGCCGGCTACCATCAGATCGTCTAGGAGTGATAAGGAAGTCTGCTCTGCATGTAATCGAACTCCGGTTTTTGGCAAAATCTACGATTATGAAACTGAAGCTTTTTAGCTCCCGGAGCACAATTTTACACATTCTGCGATTAAATTATGAAAAGGTATCCGATAAAGGGATCCTTGAGAAAGCAAGCAGCGACAGAAATTTAAATTCCTGCCGAATAAAATTAGGATGATCCGGAAAGCACGTTGTCAGTTTAAAGAGGCTATGCCCATGCTACTACGTAAGCAAATTCTCGAAGATGCCTTTTAAATATATCACAGGGCCACCGAAACGACTGATTGTAGTTCACCTTACGGATGAGTGCTGCCGGCTACCATCAGCGCTCGTTTGGGAGTGATAAGGAATTTTGATCTGTATGTAATCGAACTCCGGATTATGGCTACATTCATTATTATAATATTTAAGCTTATTAGATCCAGAAGCTAGTATTCCCGTTAAATTCTGCTTATGCAAAGCGTTAACCGTTTTAATAGCATCAGCAGAATCAGGTAGAGCATCATGAAAAGCTGTATACAAGTCACTAGACATGTAGGAAGCACTACTGTCTATTAGCTCACTAGTAAAGAGGGACATTGTTGGTACAGAGCCTTTAATTCCAATATGGGTTCTTTGGAAAGGAGGAGAACAGCCTACACCTCCATACATAGAATGTCTGGTTAGATGCAGGTGGTTTATAGAATCGTCAATATCATCGGATGACTTGATAGCTCGATATTCAACTATAGAGTACCACAGTAAACATGCTATTTCTTGTTTCAAACCACGCCTGACCAATGTCTTGATTTGCAAATCTAATTCACGTAGGGTAGAGATTTTTTCTTCACAAGTTTTACCTTGTAAGGGTGATATTACTAAGCTGGCTATTAAACGACCCAGATATCCGTACACTTTATTATCACAATACAGTACACGCAGAAATTCACCAATGCCGTGAGAAAATAGTTGTTTACTAGGCTCGAAAACCAGTCCAGAGGCAGACATAACATGGTAATGTAAAATATTCCAGACTCTAGAAGAACTACACAACCACAAATCATCACCTTGTTGAGTTGCATATATGGTTGGGTTAATCTTAGGAAAGATGAGTCGTGTTATTCTGACACCAGCACGATGGTAAGCTATATTCAAAATAGTATTTACAAAGGACGTTCCTCGCATCCCAGAAAATAATCCCTGTTGGCATTTGAACAAACCATCAATCCCAGGGAAACGAATCCAGCTATTATGAAGGGTCCCTGCACACCAGTTTGCGGCTCTTACATAATCAGGACCTAAGCTAGTTATAGAAGCCAATCTTGCTATCTCAGTAAAGATAAAAGAGTATACTTAATGTATGCTGTATATTAAAATCTTTATAATCAAGCATCGCGGCCCAGGGACACTTCCCAGACAGCTTTACTAATCTTTTGACCATTCTAGATGCAGCTCCAAGGCCCGATAAAGCGTAATCTACGTCTAGTCTACGGGACAATGCATCTTCTAATAGTGATAAAATATACGCCATTATAATATAATCTTTTGGCCGGGTGCCATATATAGCCCGAGCCTTAGCCAGCTCATATTTTTCGCTGGCACTAACTATCATAACTGGAGTTTCGTCAAGCCAAGAAATAACTTCCGCTCCTGTTATGTTTTCGAAAAATACGTTTGCCAGCTGAGATGGTAGAATTGCCTAATTTAGTTTTCACACCGCTAGTACTGCCAGCAGTGACATGGCGTTGTCGGTCTAAAACGTACTGCTCCTAACTTCGGTCGAATTCATGGAAGGATACATTACTAAACAACTCTGATAAGATATCAGAAATAGCCACTTTTACGTAATATAAGAAGTCGTATTCTAATACGCGGTGTAACCCGACTGCCGTTTGTCGATTATGTCTCTCCTGTGTCAAGTCGCTCGTGTTCAATTGTCTCGTAGAACACATATGCCAATATGAGCATAAAGAGACTTCTGCCACAGAAAGAGGGCCAGTCATAGGGGAAGAGAAAGTTTTTCGGATACGATCGGAAAAAGTCTTTAGAACCGCGATAATGTCTATGGAGGTTAAACAACAATAATTATTATTCACTAAGTACTTTAAGATTTTCCGGAAGGCTGCACAATTGTGACTCGCAACTATTAACCCTAATACTAAAGCGTTATAGGTTCCTAAGGGACACAAACGCAATACTGCAATAAGTGTGGAGCTATCATATATTTTTAGTTTAAAGATCAAAGCAAAAACTAGGGAAGCAAGGTCAATTTTGGTATGACTCTTATCCCCAGTCGAAGAAAATGGAGAAATCTCATTGAGATATTTTAACTCTGAACGTCATCGAGCAGTAGTCAATCTACTTATATACCAGCGCCTGTGTTTAGTACAGCGTCGAAAATGAGTCATGTATCTTTTGTCTACAAAGAGCTTGTTCTTTATATCAACACAATTCCTGAAAGTACTTCGCTGTGGAAAATCAAGCCAAATTTTGTCAACGTTCGGATACGTCGTATCTGAATATAATCAACTGTTTAATTCGAGAACGTTCAGAAGTGTCTTCTGTCACCACCGTATTGGAATATGAAAAAATATCTTCTAACATAGCTGTAGGCACGTAACCATTATTTTGCATGGAGGCAAGTATATTAGAGAAGAGTCCAATCTCGTTGTTTGACGTTTTCACAATTGTTTCTTGCAAAAAAGCAGCATACTAACGATTATCCTCCTTGAATCTAGTCACATCGACGTCAGCAGCTTTATAGAGCCTAATCATATTATCCATTATATTTAAACACAAATAATTGAATTTAAATTTAATTTAAAAGAAAAATAAGATGTAAAATGTTTTAGAATAAATAACAACAAGAACAATTATTAATCAAACTAGTCAGTCAGTCTCTTCATCTACATTTTTGACTTTTTTGTTCGGGGCAGATTCCAAATCATAATCATCTATAATATCCAAATTGCTAGGATATCCGTCGATATTAAAAACTTGGCTCTGACCAGATGAACTAACTCCAGCCATCATAAGATGTATAGCCCTAAACTCGACTAATAGTCTAACACGTGCTGGGAGATCTTCGTAATCCCAGCGGAGACCAAAGCCCTGCTGCCTATTCCAATCATAGTGCCATAAGGATCCAACTCGGACTAATCGTGCCGGAGCATCATATACCAAAGCAGGCTCTATACTCGCAGCCGGAAGCAAGCCGTCTTCACGTTGCTCTCGATCGAAAATAATGAAAGCGGGTCGGTTCCAAGCTTCAACTCTACAATTCTGAGAAATTGCAGACAACACAGCAGTAGAATAACCAGTAGTAAAGAAAAAAGCTCCAGTTTTGACTCGCGACATGAAAAGATCATCACCACGAGTTACATTAAATCTTGCATCAGCATTACGGCTGACAGAACATCGCCCCTTATCGATACTCAACGTTATAGGGGCAGCTAAGTATCCCCAAATAGAAGGCCATAGATTAAAAGCCCACAGTACAGTATAAGGCTGGCAGGGATAGACAATTTGTCTGTCCCAGCCACCAATCCATCCATGCCCGGCCGCAATTGGAAGAACGAAAACGCCCGTGCCTGCATTCCATACGCTAATATTGAAAGCCTTATAAGGCAAATTGTCATGACACAAATCTTTAATGACCATGTACACCATTTGAAAGAAATCGGCCGTGATTCTGTTAGTCCTCGCTACCAAACGGTATCTAAGAAAAGTCGCAGCGTTTCCATATCCTACATCAGCATTGTTTGTCATGTAAAGCTGTAAGATGTTAGAAGGCATAGACCATCTATGAAAGACGACTCCTGATGCAATAGAAACCACCATATTTGTAATGACAAAGGATCGATAAATATCGACAAGCGGTCCAAGCAAGGCTTCGGTTAGTTCATGCCTTTCAGCCGGGAACGAGGTTTGGTCATGTAGCTTTAACCATTCATAAAAAGGATTTCGAAAACGTGGCACAGGCCAAGCTAGCCTGCGATACTCACAGAAACCATTTATCAAACAATTAACGTCTCCACCGCCATTGTGAAAAAAGCAAGTAACACATGCTCGAACCAAACCAGCGAAACAATCGTCATTACTAGCAGTTAGCACAGCATGGTTGATAAGGGTCTGAGATATCGTGGAACATGTGGGCACAGCTTGAGGTAACACTGGCTGTACTCCGTGATATAATAATGTTACATTCATCTTGGGGGTGATGAAATTGTCTAATATTGGTAAGTGAACTGCATCAGCGGGTGCAGCAAGTCTGGGTAGTCCATTACACAGCAACCGAATAACAGCCAATTGTATTGGGGAATAATCGTTTGCCAACAATACTAAGTCTCCGGCCTCGATGGCATTAATAATATCTCTTCCCACATTCGCAGCTTTAGCTACCTCAGGGTCAAGTCCAATCATATTCATAGAGTCCTCTGCAATAGCGGGAAGAACAGGAACGATGTTATTTAGAGCAAACCAAGCCCTGTGAATATACAAGGCCCATCCAACTGTATAAAAGGAAGCTAACGAAGAATCACCCACACCCATAGTTATGGCGGAAGTTAAATATCCAGCTAGATTCTTTGAGATACGTAAAGTACCTTGTATGTCGGACGCAATATACTTCTGATCTATCAACAATCCACGATAGTATTTAGTAAAAAGTTCAGCTACAGGTGTAGCAGATCTTGGTGCAGCAGTAAATTCAACAGAAATATCTTGGACGGCAGTCGCCCGAGGTCTTGATAAAAAGACGATCTGTTCCCCCTCTACGGCATTAATAGCATTGCCTTAAGCCGCCGTTGCATAGTTGTAGCTAATTACTATATTTTGTTGAGCATCAAAACGTGCTCTAGCTCGACCAGTCCGTTGCCGTTGGCGAATGTTTGCAAACCATGATAAATATGAACTAACAGAAGCGCTAGGTGTCCATTCTATCGCCTGTAAACCAGTAATGGAATTATATCCCATTTTAAAAACATCGTGATGCTTTTCATATATAGATTGGACATCATCTACACTGCGTAGCGGTATACATGATCCAATTTCTTCATAGTTAGAGATAGAGGCAGGAGATTCGGCAGGAATGTCGTTGGAAAATTGAGTAGGCACTTCAAATAAACATTTATAATTTATATCGTTGAGAATTGCTTTCGGGTCAAAAGTAACTTTTTTTATTGCGAACCATCCCCGAGAATACAAAAAGAACTTTATTTATTTGATATTTCGACTGTACTTAGCAGTCCTTTTCAATTGTATGTTTATAAGAAACCAAAATTTTAAAAAAAAATTTGGTTTCTTATAAACATACAATTGAAAAGGACTGCTAAGTACAGTCGAAATATCAAATAAATAAAGTTCTTTTTGTATTCTCGGGGATGGTTCGCAATAAAAAATTTATAATTTAATTAAAAAGTAAACTTAAAATACCTGCTTCGACAGGTGATGCATTACTGTCTGCATTAGGGGGATTGTCATCACACAAAGTCGAAAGACCCGAGTCACTCGACCGTTCAGAGGTTGGATTATCTGGAGGCGAAGCTGATTTAGCAGATCTTGATCTTGTGACCATCTGTTCAGCACCAGTATTGCGCCTACGTAAACGTCCAGCAATAGTTTTACTTGACGCCGTAAAAGGATCCATCGCAGGAGGCTGTATAGTTTTTTCAACAGGCTCTCTATCATAGGTCCCAATTTCGAATTCAGGTTGATCCATAGTATATCTACAATTAGAATATATAAAAAATTAAAACAATTCTAGGTAAACTCATATAAAATCTATATATTGCGGGAAAAATATGCAGATGTTCCATCCTAGGGGAACGGGACGCATACAGTTTCCCATATGCCTACTAATATATACTCTAAGAGAGACTATTTAGTCGAAGGGACAAGGGAGTGTGGATGCAATTAAAAGTACAGCTAAGTAGAGTCCCCTAAAGGACAATACCCCCTCCACCAGAGCAAATTCTGGAGCTGTAGATAAAAGGAGAACACGCCCTTTTTATCAAAGGGGCGTGTTCTCCGTACCTACACGGGAAAGACGCTAAAGAAAAAGAAGATTAGATCCAGAAGCATAGTACTACACATTCTACTGTTTAACAGTAAAATATTAAAAAATATTTGATTTTGAATATTTGATATCAAATATTAAATATCTGTCAGAAATACTGAAACCACGTATTATTGATTCAACATTATTATTTTCTCTTCATTTTCAAGCATGCTTTTCGTTGAATTCTGTTTTTCCTTATAAAGGGGAGAATTATAAATCAACAAAATATTATTAAAATATTAAATTTCCAATATATGAATCAACAAAATATTATAAAAAATAACTTTAAACTATTAAGCGAAAATGTTTTTATGGATGCATAATAAAACAATATGTTTCGTGTTAGAATAAGATATACCATATAATCAAATTTCATCAGAGAAAATACTCATTAACATGTATTTGGCCTCTCTGCTGTGTTGTGTGGAGGAATAAGGGTCGAAAACTGATAGCATAGCAATTCATCCTGATTACGATACATCGTATATTGTTCATGGCGTTTTAACATCGAGAGACATAATAATATAAGAAATTATTGCCCAAAAACTCCGGGTAAATGGCTTAAATATTTAGAAAATTTAATGTTTATGAGTTAATATTGTAAAACGTTAATTAAAGATATAAAAACTACAACATTACAATGTTATCAATATGCTAACAATCATGGAAGAAATCGTTTTTGAAATCAGAAAAATTAGCATTTCAAAATAGTAAGGGCATTAATTTAAACTTAAACGTTTTGTTCGGAGTATGGTTGTTAAAGTGAACAACTACTTTAAATGGAATTATAAAACATATAATATATTCACTGAAAGAATTGTAAAATTCAAATTAACAATATGCTTTGTATTAGCATAAGATACACCAGATAATCCAATTTTATCAGAGGATATACGCCATTAGCATTTATTTGGCACCGCTGCTATGTTGAATCGAGGAATAAGGTTATTCCTCGATAAGGTTATTATTTTTAAGCAAGTATTTGATGTTTTTTCCTATCCTTTATAATGGATATGTATAAATCAACACAATAATATTAAAAAAATTTAAACACTTAAGCGAAATTTTTTAATGGATAGATAATAAATAATATGTTTTGTATTATAATAAGATACATTAGATAATCAAATTTAAACATAGAAAAAACGTCATAAGCGTGTATTTGTTTCTGCTATCTTGTTTGGTTGATGAATATGGTGAAAACATAAATGCGTCTGCTTATGACCACTTATCTTAATTTTAATGATGATGTATTATCTATTAATTAATTCACAAACATTCTAATTTATAAAAAATTAGTTTTGTAAAATATTAGAATTACAGAAAATCTTAGATAAAAATATTTATTTTTAAAATTATAAAATGTACAAAATTCGAAGACTCAGTTAAGTTCAATAATTTTAAAACTACTATTAATTTATATCGTAAAGATGACATATTTAAATTTACAAGAAACATATTTTTGCATGAGCATTCATGCATACCATATAATATAAAATATAATACATTAAATAATGAAATGTTAAGAATTGCAACAATATGTAATGATATCGGCTTTCTTCAAAATCATTTAAATAATTTAATAGATACATATTTTAAACTAGGTTACTATAAAAATAACATCAAGCAGAAAATAGTAAAATATATAAATCAACACAATAATATAAAGAATAAATTTAAACTCTTAAGTGGCAAATTTTTATGGATGGATAATAAATAATATACTTTGTATTAGAATAAGATACTAGATAGTTATTTCAGAGGAAATACATCATTAGCATGTATTTGGCCCCGCTGCTATGTTGGGTAGAGGAGTTAGGGGCCGAAACCTGATAGCATAGCAGTTCCTCCTGATGACCTCTAATTCTTATTCTGATACAACGTCTGTTATTTATTAGTCAATTCATAAAAATGACGTTTATTTTAAATTCATTTTTTTAACTTGATTTAAATTATAGAAAATCTAAAAACAATTATTAATTTTATTACTTAATTATTAAATTTTGATTTAGCATTATTATGTTTTGTTTATTTTATAATTATATTAAATACGTAGACTCAGTTAGCTGATTTAATTTGTTCTACTGACATGTTATTATTGACCTGTGGACTTTGTTTTCCCGGTAATATGACCTCTGCCAGAAATACTGAAACTATGTATTATTGGTTACGATTTTACTATTATTTTTTCTTATTTTCAAACAAGTTTGATGAATTATTAATTCTTAAAAAAGGGAGAAGTTTGCATCCCAAGGTGTTTAAACTTTAAAATGTAAACTGCTTCACGTGATCACGTTTAAGATACCAGGTAATGGCCAATAGCTAGGTCGCGTAGCGCGTGGAGTGAAGGTGGTAGATCTTTATAGATCTTGTTCCAGCCTGCAACCGCCTTAAGCAGGGCAGCCCCCTGTCAGATGCTGCTGGATTGCCCGTTGTAAGTTTAGTCTGAGTCAACTAAACTAGGTGGCGACACCGAAAAAGCAACGTTAAAAATTATGACTTAAAAGTTACATGTACTCAACAATATTGGAATAATACGTAAGTACTAATGATTTCAATTTCAGATCTTTTAAATGTAACAAAAAAATTGTATAGTTTGTGATGTTATAAATAATAATAATTGTATCGTAAGTAATACGACAAACAAATGTTTTTATTAAATATTAATAATAATTGTAACTGCAATACCGCAGGTGTAGTGTATCTTATACAATGTACATGTGGATTGAAATATATAAGAAAACATATCAAATGCTAAAAACTAGGTTTAGGCAACACATATATAATATACAGCATAATAGTCAAACTATATTTCATAAACATATGAGATTAATAGGACATGATATTAAAAACTGTAAATTATTTATTTTAGAACATATTATCGAAGAAAACATTTCAATATTAAATCAAAAACTATTAGAAAAAGAAGATTTTTGGATTAAAACGCTTAATTCCATGTACCCATTAGGATTGAATGACGTGGTACAAGGAATTGGCAGAAGTAGTATAATACATAATAAACAACTATATTATAATAATCCAGTTAAACGCAAACCAAGAAGTCATGGTGATAAAAGGAATAGGAAAAATAGAGTTAAAAATATTAAAAAAAGATATGTATATAAATGAACGATTAGAAATATTAAAACAACTTTTAAGTGATAATAAGCTAAAAGATCTTTATGTAAATATAAGAAGTTTTTCTAAAGATATCATATGTTCAATAAATCAAAAATTAATTAACGACTATGATAGGCTAAGTTGTATAATAGACAGTTATTGCAATACAAAATACTATAACCGTACAATAAATGTTAATAATAACAATAGAAAATACACATTAACCATAAACTTCATTAATAAATGTATAGATAACATAAATATATCCGTACTTTTAAATAATTCTAAAAGTAAAGAAATAATAGGGTCAGATTTAAGTAAATATATTCCTAAAATAAGGTATAAACTCCTACCACCATTAGGACGAAAAATTTGTAATTATAATAAAGAATTAAAATCAATATGTAACGATAATATTAGAAACATAATGGAAACAGAATGCAATTGTAAAAGTCTTAGTTTTGATAAAATAAATGAACATATATGTACCCATAATCTAGAATTAATTGAAAATTGTGAATTAAGAAAGCTGCTATCAAAAGGGTATAAATATAGATTAAATAATAACAACGACAAAAATAAAATTTACAATTCGTTATATAATAAATTAAATGATTACTTTAGTAAGCTGATTAATAGTGAAAGCTCGAATATATCTAAGATAAACATTTGGAAAGATTATATATTTGATAAAATTAAAAATAAAATGAAAATAACAAACAATTATAAAAGGAAAAGATAAAATTAATAAAGATATGTATAAAGAACTTACTAAATTAAAGAATAACTATATAATAACAACTATTGATAAAGCTAGTAATAACTTTGTCTTCATTAAATATGCAAAAAGCTTTATTATGATATACTAGTGAAAGAGGTTAATTCTAATGATTTAAATGTAAATCCAACATATGAACGTAGTGAGTTGAGTTTAGAAACAATTATTACAAGTCACTGTTCTATAATGGATAAAAAGGGTATAAAGGTTGAATTAGATAATAAAACTATACCTATATTATATTGGAATCCAAAATTACATAAAAATCCAATAAAACCTAGGTTCATATGTAGTGCGTTTAAATGTACATTAAAACCACTTTCTGTCTATATGAATAAAATACTTAAAGTAATTAAAGCACATTTTAAAAAATATTGCAAGGTAATCGAAATTAATACTGGTATAAAACACTATTTCAGTATTAATTCTACAAAAGAATTTTTAGAACAGACAAAAGGAATAAATTTTCAAAATATAAATACATACGATTTTAGTACGCTTTATACAAATCTAGATTTAGTAGATATTAAAGAAGCGTTAGTAAAATTAATTAATCTTATATTCGGAAAAAGATATACATATATATGTTATAATAATTATAACGCCTATCTAACAAAAATTAAACCATCAAGTAAATATAAATATATGGATAAAATTGAATTAATAGAATCCTTAAATATTTTGATAAATCAAAATTATTTAAAAGTAGGGACATCTATATTTAGACAAGTAAAAGGTGTTCCAATGGGTGGTAATAGTAGCCCAATTATAGCTGACTTGTTTTTAAGCTTTATAGAATATGAATTTGTTCATAACTGTGTAAAAACTAAATCTAAACAATATAAATATATGAAATATATGTTTCGATACATTGATGATATATGTGTATTTAATTCTAATAATTTTTATTCAATTAGTGAAGCACATTTATCCAGAAAGCCTTATTCTTAACAACACCAATATTAATGATAAAGAAGGTGTATATCTAGATATGAACATTAAATTAACATTAACTAAAACTACTATTAATTTATATCGTAAAGATGACATATTTAAATTTACAAGAAACATATTTTTGCATGAGCATTCATGCATACCATATAATATAAAATATAATACATTAAATAATGAAATTTTAAGAATTGCAACAATATGTAATGATATTGGCTTTTTTCAAAATCATTTAAATAATTTAATAGATACATATTTTAAACTAGGTTACTATAAAAATAACATCAAGCAGAAAATAGTAAAATATATAAATCAACACAATAATTTTTAAAAATAAATTTAAACTTTTAAGCGAAAACGTTTTGTGTATGGACAATAAATAATATACTTTGTATCAGAATAAGATACTATATAATCAAATTTCATCGGAAGAAATACGTCAACAGCATGCATTTGGTCCCGCTGCTATGTTGGGTCAGAGGAAGTTAGGGGAAGAAACCTGATAGCATA